>VUQH01038757.1:10684-24686 GCA_015106775.1 Etroplus canarensis | reverse complement strand
TTTAGATGTTTGACCTTTCCCTTCTAAGTTAGTAAGTTTCATTTCCTCTAATTTAGCTAAAGATGGTATACACATTATCTGTTTGTGTTTTGAAGAAATATAACTCCTTAACTGCAAATATTTGAAGAAATGCTTCTTCAAAATTTGGTACCTCTGACATAATTGATCGAATGTCAGCAGGACGCCATCTGAATAAAGGTCCTTCACCTTCTGAATACCTTTTGCATTCCAGGACCTAAATCCCTCATCCTTCCACCATGGTACCTTTTTTGTTTAATGAGGAATTGTATTGTATTCTTAAGTTTTAATATATTCTGATCATAAGTATTTTATGGTAGGGCAGGGGGGTATTTTATATCTGGCAAAATATACCCAACCTCAGTGCTAGTGTTACAAAAAGTATGTTCGTGTTCTAGGGTTAAAACCAACATTATTATCTCATTACAATCACTGTAAAAATAAAGGCAATACAAGAAGAGAAAAGCTTTTAATTTTTTCAAAATTTAAAAAATAATGCGTGTTTCTAATAAGGCTCTCCCTTCTATTACTGTTTTTTCATTAGTGATGAATTCCTCAATTTCTTTTTAAACTCTTTGGTTTAAAACAGCACAAAATGACAACCCATCTTCCATCTTCACAGGTTCTGTCTGACAGTCGGAAGAGATCACATTTAAAGCAAAGCAAAGCAGGAATGTTCATATTTGAGAAGCTGAGAACAAGAAACCTACAGTAAGCAAGATTAACTGAGGAATTGTTTTAGCTGTAATTAAAATGTGCATCGCTGAGATTTAAATCCCTCTCAATGTCAAACTAAATCTGTGTGATATCTAATGGTGAATGCACACAATACTGGATTAATCAGACTTCTGCACAACTTTTATTGGACGTTTTCCACATTTAGCATGTTTTCTAGTGTAGCGTGTAGTGCCCGTGCTCATTAAGTAAATTGTGTCTTTAAAAACAAGTGAAATACCCAGAACTGTGCCATAAATATGATCCTGTTTGACCCCACCACCTAGTAAATGTTAGCAGATGCTCTGCCCAACATAGGTACTGACCACACACAGTTTGGTAAAGATCCAGCAAACAAGTCAGTTCCTGTAGCAGTAATGAGATTTGCAAAGGATGGACAATCCAAACACCCAATGCTGTGGCAGAGGCATCATAAAAATTGAAATAAAGGTTATTGTGTATATTCGCGCTCATTAGAAGAAGGAATCATTGATTTAGCTGACCCCGTGATCTGTCTTCAAACAGCACCAGGTGATGAAATGTTCAAAACTTGAATCAGCACAACTCCTGATCCGTCACTGAAGCTGACACATCATTTTTGAGTTAATTAAACTCACAGTGCAGGAAAAAAATCTATTGAGCGCTGTGATCTCTACAGGACCTCCCCCTGAGGGCAACCATTCACATTTCAAACGGTCTGATCTTTGTGGCACTTCAGTCAATAACGTGCAGTGTTTGCTCTGTATCTTCCTGCTTCCAGCAGAAAAAAATCTATTGATGCAGGTGACATGATGACCTTTCCCCTTCCTCCACCTTGAGTGAAAATCTTATACATCTATTCTGTCATAAACCCACAACAGTCCTGAAAATGAAAGCAAAATGTAATTACTGATGTCCTCTAAATATTACATAATAGCTGCACTAAGCCCACTGAAGGTCATGATGGATTTTTTTTTCTGGACTAATATTGCACTGCTTAAGAAGTTTTGGGTTACCTTGCAAAACTTTCTGGACAGTTTTAATCTTCAAGGAAAAATCTCATAAAATGATTATAGCTCAAAGTCATAAGTTTTTTATGCCAAGAAAATTCAAATGGTACAGCCACATCATAGGAGCTGAAGGAATGGCCAAAACCATCCTTCAAGGAAGAGTCCAGAGAAAACAGCACAGAAGAAGACAGAGAAAACGATGGTCCAACAACACCGAGGAGTGGGCAGGAAGACTTTCACAGAGACTAAAGCCTTTGTCCACCACAGAGAAGCTGGGAATATAGTGGTGTCCTACTTGCTCACTTGGTGCCCCCTCTATCAGGAGTTAAGGGAGCAAGACAAAGCAAAACCCCTGCATTTTCTCTGACTCATAGATAAAGAATGTATTATGATGCAGTTTTGTGGATTTACATCTTCAGCCGTGTCCACTCAGGCCAACCACCACTGTAATGGAGTTGGTTCAGTAGCTCTCGCACTGACCTCTGCTGACATAGACTGTAGCTCTGATTATGGCTGTGGTTTGGCCTCCCAACTTAGGGCCATTTAGTAGAAAAAAAATGAATTGGGATCCACTAACAAAGAAAACAGTGAGATAAACAATGAGGGGACTATATTTTACACATTGAGAATTTAAAAGTACTTTCTGCAGAAATGTACATTTCTGTGTTATTAAACATGTCTGATTATCAATCCGTTCGAGACTGAGACCAGCATTTGTCAGAGATGTAGATTTGTTTTGAAACTAAACACTTTTTTCTGAAACGATGTAAAAGGAGATTTCTGTTGCCTAATAGGGATAATTTGGGGGAACAGAGGCTCTCAAATCTGATAGTTTCTTTCAGAGTCTGATTTTACTTTAATGAATTTCGAAAACGCGTGAATAAAAATCACATTTCTCTTTCTTACATCTGTGGTAAAGATCTAAAAGTAATTAATTTATCATGTGGTTTCTTTCAGATGTAAAACAGGCTCTCCGTATATTGTGATGAGTGTTAATGCTATTTCACAGAGTGCTTCCCCCTCACTACTTTCAAAAAGAAAACAACATCCTGTCTTGTCCCATTTGGTTTTGTATGGATTCTGCTGAGGACAAAATGCCTCCAGCGTGTTTAACAACTTTTAAAGTTTCATTATTTCCTGCCTCTGGTGTCTCCATTTGTGTTCTCCTTATGTTAGATCACAACAGATTTAGGAGCTCTTCTCTTGTCACTTGGTTTTCAGTAACAACTACACATCTAAATGAAATGCCTTAAATCCTACCCAGCGTAAGCTTGACCTTTGACCTCACAATTTTGTAAATCAAAACAAAGTTTAGGAAAGATCCAGCAAACAGAAAGATGGATGGCCACACAGATGGACAGACACACAGACCTCAGTAGTTCTATCAGTTCTTCTACCCATCAAAGTGATTAAGTACACAAAATCTGGCTAGGATCCAGGTCCCCAGTAAGCTACTATGATGGTAACAAGAATTTCATTGATAACCCTGTGTGACTTTGACCTTTGACCCCACAATCTCATAAATGTTGTCAGATCTTCTACCTACCACAGAAAGTTTGGTAAACATGTAGCTATACAAAGATATGTAAGGGACGGATGGATAGACATGTGGATGAACAATCCAAAAACATTACACCAACATGGTGGAGACATAATAACTTACTATTGATTTTTTTATTGCACACAATAACAAACAATCATGTGAAACAATGTGCTGAATGCACATTTTTTTACCTTCTCCCAGCACCTCTCCATCCGGGCCATGTTTGTGTCGTCCTTCACCTTTAAGTAACACTCCACAGCCCGGGCATATTCACCTGACTGCTCCCACTCCTTGGCCTGCTCCAGGAAGCCCTCCACACCCCTGAAACCACAGACAAACACATCAAGTCCCGCAAGGAGGCACAAACGAGTCAGCTTCATTTGAGATCTGCTTCAAACCTGTAATAAAAGAACTATTATGTGTTGTAAACCCGGAGTGAACTAACAGGCAACAAACACTCTTTTTGATTTAAAATTTCAGAACAATTTAACTGCTTTGCAACAATCCCACTATATGTTATAGTACAGAAATATATGCAGATGGGGCAGCAGTGGATGATTCACAAGACTGTGAACGATCAGTTTCTGTTTTTCCTCACTGATTAGTTTTAGTTTTACTTGTTGATTTCTGCTGTTGATAGCCTTTGGATTTGGTTCAGAGAAAAATTGTGGTTTGGGAAAAATATGACCTGTCTCACTAGGTGCAGCACGTGAAATGTGTGTTAGCGTATGATGTTAAGAACCCAAATGAAGAATGCAGAAGACGGAATAAACTAATAAAAAGTGAGCTTTAACTGGTGATGAAAAATAAACAGAGGTCAAAATGTAACAGGAAAATGTAACAGGACTTTTCTGTTTTTAAAAAAAACAGAAAAGTATATACTTTATTCTTCTTTCGGCTGCTCCCGTTAGGGGTCGCCACAGCAGATCATCTGCCTCCATCTCACCCTGTCCCTTGCATCTTCTTCCCTCACACCAACCCTCTGCATGTCCTCCTTCACTACATCCATCAATCTTCTCTGTGGTCTTCCTCTTCTCCTCCCGCCTGGCAGCTCCATCTTCAACATCCTTTGTCCAATATATCCACTATCCTTCCTCTAAAGATGCCATCTCAGCCTTGTCTCTTTGTTTCCAAACCTCTTATCCTGAGCTGTCCCTCTGAGGTACTCATTTCTAATCCTGTCCATCCTGGTCACTCCCAGCAAAAATTGCAACATCTTCAGTTCTGCCACCTGCAGCTCCACCTCCTGTCTTTTTTGTCTGTGCCACTGTCTCCAGACCACACATCATAGCAGGTTTCACTCCGGTCTTGTAAACCTTCCCTTTCACTCATACTGATTTTTTATTGTAAATTTATTTTGCCCAATATTTCTGGTAAATTTGCCATTCTTTTCCTTTTTTATTGTAAATGTGCAAGTTCTTGCCATTTTTGTCTTATAAACTTGCCACTTTTTTGTAGTAAATTTGTGTTTTTTTTCCTTGAAATTTTACCCCCTTTGCCCAGCCACTAGTTGGTGATGTTATATATTATTTCATTCCATGCAAAGAGTAAAACAACTGTTTCCTATAGTTTAGTTTCATGTTCATTACTGACTCCTGATTGCTGAAAAAGAAACATTTTGTCAAAAAGGATTTTAGGACTGAAAACTCTACTGTTTATCGTAAATTAACATGACACATCTGATATAAAGCAGATTAGTACAGATTCATTCAGTCTCACCACTGCAGCTAAAATACAAGATGTTTGTGATCTTTTTTGTGCCTCATCATCTTTGCTTTGACAGCACTGTCTCTAAAAAGGGATTAAATCAAAAATCTTCACTACATTTTGGTGCTAGTCATTTAAATCCATGGCTTTCTCTGTATGGATTGCACATTACATTTTCAAATGATCATATTATCCACAGCTTACCCTCTAAATCACTTAAGATATTTACATCTCTTGTTAATAATCTGTCTTTGCCATTAGCTTACAAATCATTGAGATTAAAACCAAGCTCCTGCTCCGTCATTGCTTTGCAGATGCCCATGGGAGACGGGAAGCCTTGCACTCATCTGAAGCCTGAGCTGTAAAGTCTGCAGGAATAATTCAGTGTTTTTGCTCTTCAAACCCTCTTTTTCATTCGTTTCCATTGGTAACTTTTGATGTTTCCTCCCACAAGTCATTAAAGAGGGAGAAGCGATGGGAGGAGGGTGCAGGCTGCATGTGGCTGGTTTGCTGGTTAACGAGCGGTTCCTTGTTGAGAGATGAAATTTGGGAGTATGCACACGTGAGTCGTTTTTTAAATAAAGCATCAAACTGACTCTTTGCGCATAGATTATGTTGGCGGGCTGCTGAGGAAAGGCGGAAAATGCTCTTAGTGCATTTCTGGTGATTTTACTCTGTTAAAAAAATGTTAAATGATATCATGCAAATAATGATGAGTCAAGATGAAAGGCTTTCGGCTTCCACTGTGGTAACTACATGCAGATATATATTCAGTAACCGTTTTTGTTTTTAGATAGCCTTCTTCATCTTTTAGTCTGCCATGTGAGAACTAAAATAAACAAATAATCCAAGAAATGAGACTCAGGGATTTCTCAGTTTCTGGTCTATATCTCACCGGATTCCCTTCTTGGAGGTCGCCCTCTCGTACTCATCATGGAGTATGGAGAGCTTGTTGGGGAGATACTCTTTACAGATACGTATGGCATCACTCCACATGTCTGCATCCTGATAAATATAAAACAGATATGAAATAAATAAAACTGCAGACCATCAAGCAGACTGTCAAGGTCAATAATTTAAATATCATACATGAAAATTCAGACAAATATCTGTAAAATAAATATTTATTTCATTTTTTTAATGAAGAAAGTTAGGCTTTTGGAGTCACCTTATAATATTTAATGGCCAGTTCAGGTCTCTGGGCTCGGAGCAGGAAGGCTTCAGCCTTCTGGAACTCTTTCTGTTCAAAGCAGAACTTGGCTTGGCCAACCAGAACCTCAGGCACACTCTCTGGATCATGGCCCTCAGCCACCCGCTGCGCGCTGGCCCAGTCGTTGTTGTCGAGGTACCTGGAACATGCAAACGCACATACACAGAGAAAAAAAATCCAAAAATGAGCTATTTAAGGATGAGCGGCAAAACTTTGTTCTATTTTTCTTGAATGTTTTTCATCAAGTCCCAGAAAAAGGACTTTGAATAAGTTCAGTTTCATAGTTTACTGAAATGGAATAAGAGCAGAGACTGCATAGGAGGCTGCAAGTCACTTTAAAAGCATTTGTGTTGTGACTGAGTGGCTGAGGGAGGTAATGCAAAATCTCAAACTTGAGAAACCAGGAATCATTGCATTTGGCTTTTACGATAAATCTGAGGAAGCCCAGAAATCCTTTTCCAGACTATATATATATATGACCAGCTAGACGACCAGCAGTGAATGAAAACACCGCAAGTGATCAATATATAGACAACCGGCAATACACGAAACTTATCTGGGACATCAGTATATTGAGGTCCGGCAGTACCAGGGTTAAAAGCAGGTTTTAATAACCATTCCCCATCACTCATGCATATTCACATACACTCACCATTCTGATTTCTATCTAAAATGGATAAAATATAAACCTACTGAATTTATACTCCTTTTCCTTGTTTTCAGGAACCCATTCCAGTAAGGTTAGAAAATAACTGCATCTGTCTGTCTGTTAAAATGCAGTACTTGCTTTTATCTTGTGTGTTGTCACATCCTGTATGTTGTAAAAGTTAACAAAATACATATTTTTAAAAACTGCTTTGAGGAAAAAGCCATCAACATAATTAAGTGTGCAGGATTTGAACTGACTCTATACAGACTTCTTCTTCTTCTTCTTCTTGCTCTCGTTAGGGGTCGCCACAGCGGATCATCTACCTCCAGACGATTGAGTACTATATACAGTTAGAGCCATAAGTTTGGAGACAATGACAGATTTTTCTTTTTCTTTAATTTTCTTATTTTTGGAATTTTGTCATTTTACACTACCACAGTGTATTTTTAATCAAACAGTCAAAAATGCAATTTAAACAATTTCGCCACTGGGATTTTGATTCTGATGATCAGGTGAGGCCTGGGCCCTCATTATTCCATGACAAACTAAGCAAATAAAAGATCTGGAGCTGATTCTCAGTGTTGAACTTGCATTTGGCAGTGGTTCTGTTATCTAGATCAGTGGTGGAGAAAGTATTCTGATCTTTTGCTTGAAATTTAGCTCTAATACCACACCACAAAATACTTCAATACTTCAAAAATGTTACTTTGTACTAAGTATAAGAAAAATGTACTTAAAGAATAAAAAAAACACTTAGCAAAAGAATGAATCTGGTCACTGATACTGACATTAGTATATGTTAAATTAATGGATTATTATTATGTTCAGTGTCATGTGGTTGGTTGTGGTGGAGCTTCACTATGTCTATTTTCAGAAAGCGATTAATAAGCATTATTTCTGCTACTTGTTGTTGTGCTAATTGTTTTCTCAATTAACCCTATCAACTGATAACTTTGTTTTGTAAAACCTCAGAAAAAAAGTGACAACGTTTGTTTATTTCTTTGCTTAGTAAAACTGTTGAAGAAATTTAACTCCCATGTAATTACATGAACCAAAGTTTGGCCTTCTTTTAATGAAAAACTATTTAAGAGATTATCCAAACAATCTCTTTCCAACCAACAGAAGCTACTCATATGCATGCATGTCCAGCTCTCCCAATGTAACGGCTTGTCTCCCAGTATTTCCTCCACAACTCCACACTCTTGACACTGTACAGGGAGACACAACAGATCTTCTTAGAATGACATGTATGGATGGGCCATTCTGGAGGGGCAGGACTACCTGTGCAAATTAAATGGGCTGTGGGTACTGTGCAGTAACAGACTCTAGCAAAAAACAGAAGAATCGATCAGGATGGATATGGGGAGAGCAATGGTCTGTGGCCACCACCTACATAAACATTCTTCTTTTAGAGGTTCTCTAGTTGTTGCCTCTCCAGTGCACTTGTTGTCACTTTTATTTGCACCCAAGCAGCTGAAATGGATTCACAATGGTTAATGCCTCCTAACTGGACAGACTGACATTCCTGATGTTGAAATAACTTTGTGTAATACCATGATGATCGAGTGCTCCCTTATTTTTTTGGACAGTGTAGATAAAATTGAACTGAGTAAGTTGTACATACTTTTGGAATGTGCTATATTACATACAATATTTTTAATGTAAAAATCCAAAAATATAAACTATAGCATCCACCAATATTCTGAGCCTCAAATGTGTTCCTAATTCCTCCTGATCAGCTGACAGCAACACAGGGCTGAAAGTGTGAGCAGAAAATCGTCAGCTCCAATACTCACATACAAACAGCGTCTTTGGGTTTTCCTGCTTTGATGAACTCAACCTCGGCTTCAGGAAACTTACCCTGGAAGACAATTAGGGATTAGCCCAACTTAATGTACTTTGCAGACCATGACTTTAAGATTCTCAGTTAAAGAAAGTACAAGCAGAAACTCAGTGAGTTACTTCAGAGCAACAAGAGCATCATGTTTTATTGTTAACGATTGATATTCTAATATGAGCAGAATATGCAGGGTAAAAAAATTCAATCTTTGATGTGCTTGGTCTGTGTAGATTAATTAAGCCAAACTTTCCTTGGACACCCCTGGACAGTTTTTTTCAAAGGAGGATTTAAATGCATGTATGCTTAGTTGCAGCAACTTTACATAATGTATATGGACAGCAGAGATGTGAGTATGTAGTAAAAATATGGTAGATTTACCTCGTTTTCCAGGTACATAGCATGCTTGTAGTGGATATCAGGAATTTTCTCCTTACACGCAAGTCGGGCCAAATCAAAGGCAAAGTCAAATGAGCTGGAGAGAAGAGAAAGAGCATTGTTTATACATTTAGAACATAACGTAAAAGCTCTGCTTTAGTCACCTTCTATTTACACTATATGGACAAAAGTATTGTCCATTTATCTTAATCATTGAATTCAGGTATTTCATTCAGTCGTATTGACCCAGATGTAAAAAAAAAAAAAATCAAGTACCTAGCTATGTCATCTGCCTTTACATAGACTTGTGAAAAATGGGCCTCTCTAAAGAGCTCACTGAATTCAAGAGTGATACCGTAACTGGATGCCAGTGCTGCAACAAGTCAGTTGTGAGATTTTTTTTCCCCCTCCTAGATATTCCAAGGCCAGCTGTACGTAGCACTACTGCAAAGTAGAAGCATTTAGGCACCACAGCAAGTCAGCCAGAAAGTGGCAGACCACATAAAGTTGCAAAGCAGGCTCAATGAGTGCTGAGGTGCCATAGTGTGTAAAAGTCGCCAACACTCTGCTGACTCGGTAACTAACTGTAGAGTTCCAAACCGCCGCTGGCATTAACATGAGCACAAAAACTGTGTGCTGGGAGCTTCATGGCATGGTTTTTCCCATGGTCAAACATCTGCATGCAAGCCTTACATCACCAAGCATAAAGCATCAGATGGAGTGGTGTAAAGGATGTCACCATTAGACTCTGGAGCAGTGGAAATATGTTCTGTGGTGTAATGAATCATACTTCCCTTCCTGTCAGTTTGATGCACAAGTCTAAGTTTGGAGAATGTCAGAATCACATTACCTTGCCTGACTACATGAAGGGAAATCTTAATGCTTCAGCTTACCGACTTGAACAATTCTATGCTTTATGGGAGCTATTTGGGGAAGGCCCATTTCTGTTCCAGCATGACTGTGTGCCAGTGCACAACGCAAGATCCATAAAAGCATGGTCGGATGAGTTTGGTGTGGAATAACATGACTGGCCCACACAGAGCCCTGACCTCAACTCCATCCAATGCCTTTGGAATAAACTAGAACAGATCGTGAGCCAGGACCTCTCATCCAACATCAGTGTCCAACTTCACAAATGCACTTCTGGATGAATCGCCCAAAAACTCCCACAGTCACACTCCCAAATCTTTTAGAAAACCTTCCCGGAAGAATGGAAGCTGTTACAGACATAAACTGAGACCAACTTCATATTAATGCCTTTGGATTTAGAATGGGATGTCATAAAAGCTCCCGTAGGTGTGATGTGTAGGTGGCTCAATACTTTGACCCATATATTGCATATCAGAGGTCTGTAAGTGCAGGTTATGTAAGCGTAGGGATAGCATTCAAGGAATTCTGAAAATAAATCTACTTAAATCTAAAGCAACAAATACAGCGGTTGTCCAGCTCCTGCCCCAACAGAGCCAAATAACAAAGAAAGTATATCAGACAAGTATGCTACTGCAGTGACACATGCATGCAGCAGAGGTTCATAACAGTTTCAGCAGGCATTTCCCTGCTATTGATTATTGTAGAAAAGATGTAGATAAGTGTGAATGTTCTGCTTTTCTTGGCTTACTGTATCCACGAGGTGAATCGGCATAGATTTTGTTCAGTGCTCAGGTGGGATAAACAGAGCGGCTGATCATGTGAGCACTTTGGACTGAGCCATTAATGAAGTTGTAATGCTGTGAAGCTGTGTGTACGAATAGTAGAATTATAACTTTCAGGAGAAAATTTTTTTTTTTTTTTAAAAAACCTTATTATTGGGCGGAGTTCCAAAAATTTTGAGGCATTTTTAATCATTTTTGACTGATAATACATGCAGGTTTATTTTTGCCTGTGTCCATAGAAATTAAAAGTTATAGCTCTCTCCCCACTCATTTAGATGTGGGCTTAGTTTACTGTGAGGATTTCCTTCCAGAGAGCAAACCTAATGAAACCTTCTGAATGAGTGGCAAACGCGTCTTAAAGCTCTTTGAAAGGTTCAACATATGTTACGCCGGTAAAATGAAACTCAGAATCCGAGTAAGCAAAACCTAATCAAAGTGTAATTTGAGTCTGTGTTTTGTGGTGCCGCTCACGAGTTATTTGAAGCAGACTCGATGGCGTACTCCAGCAGCCCAAACTTATTGAGCAGCTTAACGGCAGCCTCCCCTCCTAGACTCCGAGCCCACAGGTAGGCCACCTGCTTCTGGGCACCAGCGCCTCCGTGGTTCTTTGCCACCTGGCAAACACAAAGAAACATTATATAATGTATGCATGTGTATGTATACATCACTATACCAGCCCTTCAGGCATGTGGCTCCCTAACCCCCTTATCACACATAATCCCAGAGAAAAACATTTGAAAGATGCTATAAAGCTGTGGTGCATTCCCATCCCAACAACAGCAATAAACCTTGTCAACAGAGAGGAACACACCTGCAATGAACCTGTGTCCATGAAGTTTAATAACAATTTTCAACAATATAACAGTCCCCTATTTTGCATTGATCTGCAGGAATAGGGTTTAAAAAATGTAGGTTATTGTAGGTTAGTGTTTAATTCTGTTCGAATAACAAAAGGTAGGAAGGAAGAAAATAAAAAGGTGAAAGAAAAATAATAAATCACTATCATCACTGTTGCTTTCTTTCTGCCATATATACACTGTTACAATTGTTGATGTTCATATCAAACATGGCCAAAGTTTAAAATAAGGAGGTCAGTGTATATACAAGTTTTATTCAACATTTGGCTCTGTCACAGACACACAGCTGTGGCTGTGAGCCCAGAAGCCCCACCCACCTCCTATTAAAATCTTTTGTTTGCCATGGCCAGCCAATCAGGAGTAAGTTGCCTCAAGGAGTGGAAGAAGGTAGTTAAAAGAGTTTCAGAGACGATAAATTGAGGGGCAGCACTAACACTGGTACAGGATAAATGAGAATCATATTAATTAAAGTTACTCCAGTAGAATTCAAGAATAAACATATGAAGCTGAAATTAGCACAGTTTGTAATATATAAACTATAGTAGCAAATATAGCAGTACATAGTAACTCTAAACAAGAACAAGAGGCCTTTGAAGGTCCTTCAAATAACTGTTAGACTCTGCTGTATTGTATAGCTTACACAGAATATATACAGTACTTTAAAAAGTATTGTTCGGCTTACCTCTGTTTTATTCTCATAACTGGAATTTTTAAGTTATTTTAAAGTTTTCATCTGTTGGGTCACACTATTTTATTCTTGATGCTGAACTTGAGACTTGCATGGCATGTTTTAAATTGCTACTGATATCTCTGTTGATAAGAGTTTAAAATTTAGCTTTTGAATCTCCTTTCAACTTTTCCTCTTTATATTATTGTGTGTACTTTGTGTTTTTGTGAAGAACCTTGTAATACTCGTTTTGATAAGTGCCATACAAATAAATAACACATCACTACATCACTTTATTGTATTTTGTTTCCATTATTTGTAATAATAAATACAGGAATCTCTAGAAGACGTTTGCATCTCAGGTTTGGTGTTGTATGACTGACACATTAATAGTCTTATTGACTTGTTACCTTAAACAGTTACAACAATGGATAACAGCTGATAAACTGTAGGAAGTCTGTAAGGTGCTGAAAGCTTTTGCAGGACAAGACGAGAGTCTAGACTTTACTGAACTCTACAATATCTTACAAATGTAATTTGATCAAAAGAAAGTGACCACTGTTTGTACCCTGTGTGCATCCTCCCACATATCGTTGACTCTGTACATGTGGACAGCAGCCTTCCACTCTTCAGCTTCCATGAAGTGGTGCTCCGCCTCTGAGAACCTGGATTCAACCTCCAGCTCCTGAAATAAGCACATTTATCAAACATAACCTACACATACTGCCAGGCTCAATCCTCCCACACAGCACACAACAATGGCCCTGAATTAAAATTAGAATATAAATGAGAAGAATAATTAATTTCCCTTCAGCAATCTCTTTTTCAAAGTTTGTGTCACATCAAAATGGGAAACTGGTGACAAAAATCAAAGCATTCACTCATGGAACTTTTTTCAAAAGGAATCTGGAGCTCAGAGTTTGAGAGTGACTGCATTGTGACATGATTAAAAGGTTGTAAAATAAACCGGGTTGGGACTGAGTCTGTACACTGATTCATGGCTGACTATGGACCTCAGAATTCAGAGGAAAACTTTGAGTTAATTATTGTTTGAGTTGTAAGTGCTGCAAGGCAATTCTCACGAGATCACTGGACAGCTACAAACTGAACACACTCATTTGCCTCCTGTTACATTAGAAACAGAGCGTGGTCTCAGGCGCAGCCCTCCCAATAAAATTCTCACACAGCTGCAGAACTGGAGCATTATCTGAGCCCGTGAGAGCTCTTCTGATGAGAAGCCTTAACCACTGCTGCCTGTACAATGCTGAGATGTAAAGTAAAGACATCAACCAAAGCACAGTCCTCCGTTCACTTTCAAACTGGTTTCAGATGAGCTGCGAGAATCTGAAAGTATTATTTTTGTTGCTGAAGCTCCTGGTGTTCTCAAGTAATTAAACAGGAAAAATGAACCGCCACAACAGGCCTTCACTGTACGGTATAAACAGTGTCACTGCATTTGCATTTTCCTATTCATCTTTCATGGCTTCCAATGAGAGAACAAATTATGCTTGTCTTAATCTGTTGCATTAGTGCTCTAGTATTTCCAGTGTTTGAGCCAGTACAATGAGCAGGAAGAGGAAAATTTCAGCTTTTGTGCTCCAACTGTGGAGCAGCTGGAAGTGCTGAAATCTTTAAACATCTTTAAATATACACTGATAGATATTATTCACTTGACTGTATTTAGCGTTATTTAATGGTTCCCCTCATCAAACATCAGTGTCTGACCTCACAAACGGATGAAGACTGGAAGCTGGGGGGGGGGGGGGTTTTTTAAAAAAATT
>VUQH01038755.1:19207-43655 GCA_015106775.1 Etroplus canarensis | reverse complement strand
ACTTGCTGCGGAAGTGAGCATGCTGATGTTTCTTCTGTATCAGCTGCACCTGGCACCGGCTTAAGCAGAAGGAGACCACTAAGGCTACAAAAACTGAAGAAAATCACAAGTTCAGGTCAGATGTATATTATCTTTAGATCCTAATTCGGAAGTAGTTAGAGGGAGTTTCTAAGAGCAACTGAGTGAGTGTGTGTTTCTTGGACTATCAAAGCAACGATTGTTTTGCCCGGAGCTGCCTGGACAACGGTACAGGGTCCTGAAAGAATTGAATTCATCAAGACGAGCTATTGTCTACACCGCCTTATTTTTCGGTGATCATTCAGGGGGTCTGTGACGACTCAATACCCCCCGCACCACGTGAGGAGGGGGACGCAGCTCTTTAAAAACCCAACCACGTGTGGCGGCCCTGAAAAGTTTTATAAGTAATTGCAGTGGGAAGTCCGGGCAGGACTGTGAGAGATGGGGTTGGTAAGGAAGTGGGCTGGTCCGCCGTGTGTGTGAAAGAGAGTGACAGAGTAGAAAAGCAGTAGCGTCCAGAAAAGGCAGATATTTATACCCCCTCCCCCCCACACCCCCTCTCCACAAGCGGCCTTAATTGCACACTTTGGCACATACATCCTTTGCTCCGCTTCCTTTTATTAACTCTCGGCTGACTTTGAAACACTTTGAAACAATTAAATCCTCTGATCTGCTTAAGATAAGATATACAGTTATTTCTATTACAGCAGGTAGAGACAAAAAGATTTGTGTGTCTGTGTGTGTTTTTGTCTCCGTGCGCGCGTGTGTGTTTGTGTGTGTGAGCATCTGACCTTGCTGCCGGCTTGTGTTGTTAGCCAAGTCCTTGTCTCCTGTTTCCGATTGCTGCTGTCAAGGCTGACTCAGCCGGCTATAGCTGTGTAGGCAAACACACACACTGAACACACACCTACAGGCCGTTATAGATACACAAATGTTTTGTGTGCGCTCATACAAGAAACACACCACAACAACAGACACTCAGATTACTCGCACAGAAAAAAAAAAAAGTCCTGGAGCGTGAGGTTTTGTGTGGAAGGAGGAAGATATTTGGACCTGCAGAGTGTGTGACTGCCGGTGTGAGCACTGGATACATAGGTGTATTTGTGTGTTTGTGTGTAGACTGAGAACAAAGTCTAAAAGCAGCATTCATAACTGACAACATGGTAATCCGGTGATTCTGGGCAGTTTAGATTTTTTAACACCAATGTCACACTCCTCCCAAAGCTTTGACTGACAGGACTTACTGGATTCTTCGAGACTTAGCTTTGCCTGTGCATATGAGTGCAGTTTTTGGTCCAAATAATTATTCAGTCTTCCTCCCGATCGCCTGCAGAATTAAATGTTGGCTACAGTACCAGTGGAGGACCAACTGAAGGCTCACCTTTCTAATTTGTGTACATATGCAGTTGCACCTGCTCGCATTCAGTGGAATTTATAGGGATTCTTTCAGTTTTTAAAATTGCAGAACTGACCTTCATCCCCTTTTTTTTAATCAGTTTTGTTAGAAGTTCTCTTTGTCTACAATATAAATGACACAAACCCTGCAGTCAAACCTTACCCTTGTCTGTAGCTTTTCTTCTGAAGGGGCGTCTTAACTCAGCTCAGGAGACACACTGCCAGTTTCTACTTTTCTGCCGTGCCACGATAAAAGCCAATTATATCCATCCATATTTTATTTTTTATCAATTAATAGCTGTACTGCTAATGAAACCTGCCAGTTTAAAGGTTATTGAAATAAACAGGAGATTCATGTTATCCTGTGTCATGTGTCAAGTCAACTCAAGTCAACTTTATTTATATAGCACATTTAAAACAGCCAGTTGACCAAAGTGCATCAGTCAAAAGTAATCTAAATGATAAAAACAAACACATTTAAAATATTAGCACATGAAAAAAATACAATGTGTTAACGTTTCACAACTTTAGATCCACTCAGGGAAGACATTCACCGGCTTAGTGGGCAAATCACAATATTTTTGTACTCATTAGATAATCTTTGCATTGGATAATATTTTCAAACTTACACAAAAGACATAAAGAAAAGTCTAGGGGTTTGTTAGCATTGTTAAAGAGAATAGTTCATTTGTGTAGTGGTTTGAGGATTTTAAGTACTATTTTGCTGTTTTTGTAATGAACTAGTTTTCAGGTATACGTTTTGTTTTTTTTTTAATTTGCCCATCCGGCTGAATGATCGATGGGTCAGTGTCATGGTGAGTCGCCCGTCATCTGTCCGTCCCTCTGTCCACAAGTCTCAAGAATCACTACTCATCTTAAAGTATTGGTCAGATTTTTGTGAGACTTACACACAGTGATCACCTAATGTGTCTTCAACCAGACTGTGCTCAAGGTCAAGGTCATATGGTCACTTTTACATTGTCACTCCGAAGAGTGTTGGTGTCCAGTGCAATATATATAAAATGCGTATCTACATCTTCCATTCTGCCATCTGTATATAAATGCCATCATTAGGGTTATTCATAGTATATTAACGTCTTAATCTAGGTTAGAGCCAGTCAAGAACTAGGGCTGTTGTCTTCGATTTGACTGTTTGTGAGCCTCGTTGACTCTGTAGATTTTCCCATTCTCATAAGTTTTTGCAATACAGCCAACCAGTGACAAAAAATGTATCACTTTCTGTCTGTACTTCACACATTGCAATGACCACTGAATTTTGAGGGATCGTGATGAGCTATCACATCACTGACCTCTGATTTTTAATTCTACCATTCCTTCTCTATTGTCATTGAACTGCCATGCCCTGCCCCCTTTTTCAGTCACGCTTCTAGCCACTGGGAAGGCGTGCAGAGGCAATCGTTTGGTCAAGAACCCTCCACCACCACATGCGGAAAGTCAGCTGTAGCTCATTGCTTACACAATAGTGTAATCATGGATAAATCCCCTGAAACTTTTGATTATTGCTGTTTATTAACACGTGTTCATGGAAACTGCTGAACAGGTTGCATGCTGTGTTACAAGTTGACTGAGCAATGGTTTGTAGTGCAATACCCTCACCTGGACCCTGTGTTTGGGAGGCAGGTGTCCTGCATGTTACCACAAATAGTGTGTGTGTGTGTGTGTGTGTGTGTGTGTGTGTGTGTGTGTGTGTACTGCAAAGAGGTTGGCTATTTTTGTAATTAAATCATTTGACTGCTTTTAGTGGTAGGTAACTTAGAATTCAGCATTCAGTAGTTTTCTGTAGCTAATTTTCCTTGTGTATGAAATCATAAGTAGTTTGTAGAACTGTTGTCTCCCTAAAATTGCTCATTAAAAGCAGAATCCACAAATGAAGCACATGCAGTAAATTTTTGTAATATGTTTATTGTGTTATCGGTATCTAAATGCTTCTGTTTGCATAGCAAAGGGGCCTCTTCTGATAAAAAGCAAATTGCTTAAAAATCAGAGAGCAAAGTCCTCCTCTATGACCAAATTTGTTTGGTGGATGCAAATCGGGACGTGTAAGCCTCTGTATTACGGAAAATTGAGCTCCTATAAAGCACAAAGCAATAAGAATAATAATAATCTGAACCGGGGAAAATATTATTCAGCGTGGATAATAAACAGCCTTAAAAAGTTGGATCTCCTGGTTAGCAGACACACACATACATATGTGATACAACTTTTATGTGCGTGCGTATCTGTGCATATGTGAAAATCTGATCTTGTAAAGTATGTCAGTTTTCCACTAGTCATTGGGTTTTTCATGTAGCATTTCCTTAGAGGTAAAGGATGTAATCAGGAGGTTCAGGGGAAATTGCTGTGGGTAGGTACTATCTGAGGTAATTACTGTGAGTTGATGCAAGTGTAGGCTGCTCTGACACACACACACACACACACACACACACACACAAACGAACGCACATGCACACACTCATAAACACACACACAGTTCTTAAATCACGTTCACAGTAGAGAAGTAAATAATCAAAACCACGACAGCGGATTAATCCGCATCAGTAGTTTGGCAGAGGTTTTACGCCAGATGCCCGTTCTTGATGGTGAGAGAGGCTTGGGTCCCCCCCCCGGAATTGAACCAGGGACCTTTCGCTTGTCAAGCAAATGTGTCTGTAAGGTGCCTGATGTGATTGAGATCAGGGCTCTGTGCGAGCCAGTCAGTTTTTGCCTTTATGGACCTTACTTTGTGCTCAAGTGCACAAATGTCAAGCTGCAAAGTTATGCAGGAACATTTTTTTAAATTAAATTAAAAATAAAAGAAAATTAAAAAAAAAGATTTTCCTTCACTGGAACTGAGTGGCCCAGGCCAGCCCCAGAAAAACAGCCCCATAGCATTATCCCTCCTCCAACTTTACAGTTGGCACAATGCAGTCAGATCGTAATGTTCTTCTGACATTCCTCAAACCTAGACTCATCCATCAGACTGCCTGATAAACAAGTGTGATTTTTCACTCCACAGCACACACTTCTATACTCTAGTGGTTGCATGCTTTATACCGCTACATCTGATGCTTGGCATTGTGGTTTGTGATTTAAGGCTTGCATGCAGCCACTTGGCCATAGAAACCCATGCCATGAAGCTCCTAGTGCATGGTTTTTGTGCTGATTAATGCTGGAGGAGGTTTAGAACACAGCAGTTATTGAGTCAGCAGATTGTTGTTAACTTTTACGCACTATGTGCCGCAGCACTCGGCAACCCCTCTTCAATAATTTTTACGTGGTCTTCCACTCCTCAGTTGCTGTGGGTCCATCTTGGTCAAAAGGAGTGAATGAAACACCTGAACTTAATAATCAAGAGGTTTGTCCCAATACTTTTGTCTGTATAGCTTAGCAGCAAGAGCATTTTGAGACTATATAACTCTGCCAAGGCTGAACTGAGCTAAATAATCCTTAGAAAACAAAACATCCTCAGTCTAAAACTGCGTCGACACCAAAAATAATTTATTACTAAGTTTGGCCAAGGTAAGACTTTTTGTGCAAATCCATCTTTGAATTTTTCCTCCTAACAAACAAACCAACCCAAAATCATAACCTCCTTGGTAGAGGTAATAAAACTACTGTAAACACTTAATCAGTGGATATAAGTGCAAATATATGAGAAGAAATAAGCTGTTCTTATTGTGTACCAAGGGGTAATGGGAACACTAGAGTAGTAAGATATATTAGCTAACATAAAAAATTCCTGATGGTTCGGCTTGGTAGGTGGTCAACTTAGGGCCACTTGGTTTGCCAGTACCATTGGCAGAAATCCTGAGCTTATTCAGAAACATCAAACATGGCACTAGGAATCTCTGCGTTCATAGCAGGAGATGCCTTTCTTCTTTTTCATTTTCCTGTTTTAAATTTAAGTAAAATGTAAGCTTTACATGCGCTGCTCATTACAGGTCAAACCAGGCAATGGTAGCCTGACATTGTGTCAGCAATTCACATGCACCCCGGTTTAATTCTGCCATCAGATCCAGTTGTGGTTTATTGTTTTTAAACATTCACAAATATTAGATTTTTTTGTCCGCCATGTGATTTTATCAAAATCATCACTGAAACTTGTGGTGAAAACTTTGGTGAAGTATCAGAATACTCTATTAATCCCAGGGGGGAAATTCGACTGACAAAGTTCTATGTCCCTAGCCATTTTCCTTATCATTATCACTATCTTCACATTCTTTTCCAATTTCTAAAATCGCCCATCCAATATCATGTCTAAAAAGTAGCTTGGCTGCCCAGATACGATCAAGACCTTGTTCTTTAATTTCCTCAGTCATTACATGGGTCACATCCTTCCTCTCAGCGGTAGACTGTACTTGCCGTGTTGGGACAATAGTCTGCAGTCTTGTGTGATTTCAAGGCATGCTTGACTAATAATTGAAATAATAAGAAGTTCAGATAGATCTGGTAATTGCTAAGTGAGTGCTGGTGATTGGCTTTGACATCCATTTACTGAAAGAAAAGATATTTCCATATCCAGCCAGCAGCTCTGATTGCACTGCTATGGCTTTGACTTCAAGTCATGTCAAAAAATTCTTCAGTCTGTCATTACTTTACTACTCACATATTTTAGTACTGTAGTTGTATTCACATTACCTACACATTTAGGTACAAACCCAATGCAGATTACCCCATTAGGCTTTTAAATCTCTTATCTCTTTTAAGTCTGAAATTGTCAGAGCTCAGAGAAGACTAATGGCTTCAACAGCTGACCCAAATTATTGCTATGTATGTAAAGACATTTTCGCACACATGGTAATGTGCCAAGTACAAATTCTTCCACCGTAGAGGTATTCATCCAGCACTGCTGCACTCCAACACCTACCTTTTCTGTTTATGTCTGTCTGTACGGGCGTACATAGACATATTTAGCCTGTCGCCCTGCAGGCTTTCACGGTTTTAGTGCCAGTTGGTGTTCCAAAACAACCCTTTTTAGTTTAAACATCATTAAACGGAGCATTTTATTTTGGCGGGAATATTGGAAAAAAAATTATCAGGAAAGTGTTATGAAACGTATTGAAATGGAAACAGCTATGGATTTCATATATAATGTTGCTGCTAATATATAGTTCAGTACATTGCATCTAGTGTAGGAAGCCAGTGGGGGCCCACGCACACGCGCACACACACACACACACACACACACACACACACGAATAGAGATAGAGCAAGAGAGATTCTGCCCATCTGGGGGCAGGTGTTGCAGTTTATGGAGCGTAAGTGCAAAGTAGCTGCGTTTAGTCACTGCATCAAAGCTTAGCAAACAAGGGAACGGACACATGTGTAAAAGAGAAAAGAGAGACAGAAACAAATATAGAAAGCGTGTGTGCGCCCCTTGTCCGTCTCCCTGTGGTGGCTCTAACCTTCGGTCTCCCAGTGACTTCACTGAGTTAGGCTTCCGGGCTCACAGCTGCTTTGCAGAAGTGCAAACTGATGATACACACTTGGCTGGGCAGATGAATAGAAGAATTAATGATGTATGCTAACTGAGTGGAGAGCTGAATGAAAAGCTGACCGGCTGATTGGCTTGCTGAGAGGAGACCTGTGGAACTAATAGGAAGGATGGGGGATTGAGGAGAAATGTTGTTGCCCAGATGTGTGAATATGCAAGTCCAAATTTTTAGTACTGAGATATATCTGTGCACCAAATGGCTTTAGTCTTTTTCCAATTCTTTTTCTTAATAGCCACATTCAAAGGTTGCTTGAAGAGGAAATACACAGGTTTCTTTCTTTAATTTATCACTATTTTTTGCTTTGATTTCAGTTTTAGTCATGAACATAAGTGTAGCAGCTTCTCCTTAGTGCTAATGTCATAGAATTTCAAACCAGAGGCTTTTTACTTAAATACTCCTTGGGGGTAGCCTCTTTTCTCTCTTCTTTCACCTCACCCCCAACCAGTCGAGGCAGATGGCTGCTCCTCCCTGAGCCTGATTATGTTGGAGGTCTCTTCCTGTTAAAAGGGAGTTCTTCCTTCACACAGTCGCCAAGTGCTTGCTCATAGGAGATCGTCTGATTGTTGGAGTTTTCTGTCTAATACTGTAGGGTCTTTACGTTATAGTGTGAAGCACATTGAAGTTACTTTTGTGGTGAACTAGTGCTATATAAATAAAATTGAACTGATCTGATGCACAGTTGAGTCCTCTCCTTAAAGTACAGTGTGTTTCAAAAAGTTGGACCTGACTTGAAATCACTATATCTCTGCAACCACGAATCGTTAATGGATGAAACGTTTACCACATGAAAGGGCGGGGCATAGAGTTTTAAAAGACCACAACTTAACTGTTTATAACTTTGTGTAATTGTTCCATTTTGCTATCAAGAAATATACTGCATTGAACTTGGGTCCATCTTTTTAAAAACACCCTGTATTTAAAATGTCAGTTATCATATATATTTCACATGAATTTAACATGAATGATAAGGCAGTAAGTGACTGTTTGTGCCAAATGCACGTGCTGTTTTGCCTTGTAGATGTGGTTTAAGACACGAGCGTATGACCAAATCTGTTTTTACCAACATTTCAGTGACATGTGAGCACAGGGGCTCAGAGATTCTCAGATCATACAGAGAGAATTGATGTAAACAGTTTGAAAAGATGAGATTTTCTGGAGAAAAATCTGGAGAAAAACTCTGCAATTTCTTCTTCTGCTCCTATACCACTGCTGATAAAGTGGGTTTTTTTCTGAGCGGTGACTACAGCAAGTCTGGTGCATCGTCAGAGGAAGAAGACAGAGAAGGTACTTTGACTTTTTTTGGGTTGCCACTGCAGATGAATGTGCATATGTTATTTGGCGTAGATTTTATTCTGGATGCCCTTCCTGACACAACCCTCTCATTTATCCGGTTTGGAGCTGACATTAGCACCACACTGACTTGTGACCCACAAGGCTGGGCTTATGTCTCCTCCTGGCTGCAAACTGGGGACCTTTCTTGTGTGAGACAAATGTGTAAACCTCAACACTATGGAAACACTACAGTATGTGATGGGGCTGCGGTGACGTCACAGTTGCAGTGTGACACAACGAATGCAGTGACCACTAACAAGGCTTTAGAGTATTCTCTGTGCCTTTTGTTTTTTCTTATCTTTTGTCCTGACAGTCCAACTAGGAAAGTTCAATGCCTCTAGGGTGCTACAGTTTGATAAGACTTTTATTTTAATGCAAAATACTTTTCTCTGCCATGCAATTTCTGTGGTACAAATCAAATCTTTTCTTGGGAAAATTATTTAAAATATATCATGAAAAAAGAAAAAGCATGTCAGAAGTATATCAGCGTATACTTCCAACAGCATCTTCTTACAGACGTCCCTAAATATGTTTAAAGTTTGAAAACTACACAGTGCAGTTGTGATGATTGATGTGCTAAAAAGCAAAAAGTTTTGCTCACAGGAGCCAAACAACTTAACTGAAATAGGAAACTGTGAACATGAGAATGTGTTTCACATGCTAAAAATGACAGGGTTTTACACACTGCGTGGAGCCATGAGGGAAAGGAGAGGCAGACTTTGACCTAGGTTCAAGGGGTCAAACCTTGAGGTGGCTCAACATTAATCATTTCCTTGCAGGGAAAACAGTTGTTACTTATTCATCTCTTTCTCTCTGTCAGTATTTTTTCCTCCATTTTGTTAAAACTTGTCTTCCCTATCCTTTTGAGAGTACAAAACAGAAGCCATATCAGTAATACACGATGAATATGGGTTAGTCATACATGACTTGATTGCCATGTCAGAATAGCCTACTCTCAGTTCTATCTGCTGTTTCATTATCGCCCCGAGGGTATTATATATGGAGAAGCTTGTATTCCATCAAGAGTAAAAGGATGTACAGTTTGGAGTAGCCCACCATTCACCTTTTTTAATCTGTATATAAAGAATAATAAGCAAAAATGCATACGTGGGTAGGTCACACTTAAATTAGTGGCCCTGCTGGAGTTACCCACTTTGTCCAAAAACACCCTGTTCAAGAATGTTGGGGTCATGGAAAGGGTGAAAAGCCCAAAGTGTTTAGTGGCATGGGGCAACACTTTCCAACCTGGGGTCTTTAGCCATTGGGATTGATATCTTAGAGGGTTTATTCAAAGGATTCAAAGATTCTTTATTGACATTCCAATCAGCACTTACATGACAATGGAATGAAATTAATTACTGAGGCCCCGGTGAACAGCCGATAACAGCAGTAAAATAAATCAAATGAGATAAGTAATTTAAAAAAGGCACAGTGCAAAATAGGGCAAATAAAATCTATATACAGTATTATTGATATATAAGTACCACTATCTACCAACAAGCCTTGATTTCAGGCCAAATGGAAAAAAGTGAAAACAGAAACAAAAAAGGTAGAATGAAACCAAAATATTCTTTGTTTGAATCGACTCATTCCGAGCCCAAAAATGAGCCTTCATGCAAGTAATTTTCAGGAAGATAATGTTAGTGTTGAGTTACTATGGGAGCCCTTGACCTTGGACTGTAACACATTGCCATGGCCACCCATCTATTCTGAAGCTCTTTATTACAAACCAGAATTAACTGGACCACTGTGGCAAGTTTAGATCTGTATTCTTCTGTGAAAAAGGCTTTAAGTCAGATTCAAGCTTGTGAGGAAAATTAGAATGGAAGCTCATTTTCACCTGACCTGCCTTGATTATATTAACTTAAATGATTTAACAGCAAAGGTTGCTTTTATAGTCTGTTGGATCTAGAATCAGAATTATTCAGTATAGATAGCATTTTTACTGTTACTGTGCAGCTGATTAAGAAATATATATAGTGTAAAATGTTACATAGGCAACATGGTAGAGCTTGTTGAACAGGTCTATCATTATTTAGCATTTCTGTCCAGTGTAACAGTAATTGATGTCCAATTCATTATGCATGTAAATATATTTACCACATCTGTAATGTAACATCCTAGGCTTATCTACAGTCTAGCTTAAATGCCATTTGCAATTTTTGAGTTTTTCTTTTTTATTGAAATATAACAGTTACCTGGGGAAACCTGCTTGTATATTTGTTGTCTTTGGAAAGATTGTAGACAAACTGACACCAATAGATACTCAGCTAACTGAGTAACAGCAAGTTTGTCCCAAAAACACCAAAGTGCCCCATTTAGTTTAAGTTTAATTAGTAGTTTAATTAATCTACATCAGTTACTTTCAAGATGAAATGCTGTACTTAAGAGGTTAACCACGCATCACCACTACTTCTATCTTATAAAAAATTATGGTAAAATATATTTTAACCTCAGTCCTAAAATGAATAGGGTGCATAGGATCGATAAAAACACAATGCAATGAGTGGCAAATCTCATAAACCAACATTTTATTCACAAAAGAACATAGAAAACATCAAATGTTGAAAATGAGACATTTTACTACTTCATGAAAAATACTAGCTCGTTTTGAATTTGATGGTAGCAACATGTCTCTAAAAAAGTTTGGACAATGGCAACAAATCGCTGGAAAAGTAAGTGGTACTAAAAAGGAACAGCTGGAGCAACATGTTGCAGCTAAATGTAGCTTTGGCTGCTCCCTTGGATTGTAGGTTGCCACAGCAGATTGATCTGCATTGGTAAAACGCAGAGGTTTTATGCTGGATGCCCTTTCTGACACAATCCTCCATGGTGAGAGGGACTTGTGTCCCCACCTGGAATTGAACCAGTCAAATGAGTAAATAAGTTAACTGGCAACAGGCCAGTAATCTGATTGGGTATAAAATGAGCACCTTAGAGAGGCAGCGTCTCTCAGAATTAAAGATGGGCAGAGGTTCAGCAATCTGCCAGAGGCTACATCTACAAATTGTGGCGCAATTTCAAAATAATGTTCCTCAATGTGAAATTGCGAAGACATGTCTGTGTGCAAGGGACATGGCTGAAAACCAGTATTGGATGCTGGTGGTCTTCGAGCACACAGGCATTGCAAAGAGGTGTGATTCTGTCATGGAAATCACTGCATGGGCTCAGGAACACTTCCAGAAATCATTGTCTGTGAACACAGTTCACCATGGTATCCACAAAAGGTTAAAGCTCTATCACGGACAAAAGAAGCCATATGTGAACATGATCCAGAATTGCTGCCATCTTCAATGGGCCAAAGCTCATTTAACTGTTTCATGCATAGTAATCACTACAGTGGACAGCTATTCATAATATGCTTGTGCTTTGTTGCTATAGTGGCATATCAGTGGTAAAAAAATCTTGACTCAAGAAAGGCTTAAAATGGACTGAGATAAAGTGGAAAACTGTTCTGTGGTCAGAAAAATTGAAATTTGAAATTCAAATCACGTACGCTGCATCCTTTAAACTCAAGAGAAGAGGGATGTTATCAGCGCTCAGTTCAAAGCCTGCATTTCTGATGTCATGGGGGTGCATTAGTGCCTATGTGACTGGCAACTTGCAAATCTGGAAAGGCATCATCAATTCTGAAAGGTATAAACAGGTTTTAGAGACATATATGCTCCCTTCCAGATGACATCTTTTTCAGGGAAGGCTTTGCATATTTCAGCAATACAATACTAAACCGCATACTGCAGCTATTACAACAGCATGACTTCACAGTAGAAGAGTCTGGGTGCTGGGCTGGCCTGCCTGCTGTCCAGACCTTTCACCAGTTAAAAACATTAGGGACATCATAAAACATAAAATACGAAAAAGACTCAGGACTGTTGAGCAGCTGGAACCCTATATCAGTCAAGAATGGGACAACATTCTTCTCCCAGAGGTCCAGCAGCTGGTCTCCTCAGTTCCCAGATGTTTGCAGGCTGTTGTTAAAAGAAGAGGGGATGCTACACAGTGGTAAACATGGCCCTGTCCCAACTTTTTTGAGATGTGTTGCTGCCATCAAATTCAACATGTGCTAGTATTTTTCATGAAATCGTAAAACACCTTACTTTCAACATTTGATATGTTTGTGAATAAAATATTGGTTTATGAGATTTTCAGATCATTCCATTGTGTTTATATTTTATGCAGAGTCCCGACCTTTTTGCGATTGGGGTTGTAGAAATGGACCTTGGACCTTACCCACTTTCAAGATGGTGTGCCGCCCTGGCATTCAACTTTATACGTACTCAGTGGTTTAAAAAAAAATTACAAACCTGAAAGGCAAACCAGTCACAATTCTCATAAATTTAATAGATCAAAGACGAGGAAGTGCATTCAAATTGTAATTAAAATTGTAACTAACATTTAAAGTGGTTTATTGGTACACATTGAAAAAACACAGTATCTTTTAAAAACCCTCTCTCCTGGAATACATGTCTGTAAAGTCTTTCATCTGTGGAAGCTTTTTTTTTTCTATTGACCAAGGTGGCCTTTTCTGAAGTCAAACTGTCCATGAGCTATTGTGAAGCCTTGCTACATGTGCAGTTTCCTTTTCAGTGTCATCTTACTTAAATGCTTTTATGTGTAAAACCTATAAACCTGTGTACTTACTGAAGAACATATGTTAAACAAATAAGGAAGGACCTGATAGTTGTTCAGTAGTACTTCTGTTGTTTCTTCTGCAGGCTAGATTGTTTGAATCAGCCAGGAGATTTTGGATTGGGGGATCATTATAATGATCTTTTTCATGAGTTGTTCCTAAAGTAATAAGAGTTATAAATTCTGCACTAAAGGGAGCAACATAAAATTCTTCCTTACTCCCTCACAACCTTTTTTTGAATGAGGCCTCATTTTGTGTTGTCTGGTTACTCAGTGTTGTTCATTTTCTTTGTAAAAATTTCCTGAACAATAATTCAGTGGCACCAGGATTTTCATCAACTATTTTAATCTTATTCAGACTACATGCGACTCCCTTCTTTGCTGTGGCAACCTATCCCTTCATGGACCCTGTGAGATGGAAACAAACAGAAAATGAAGAACAAAGTTGAAGTGATGCATTTCTCTGTCCTGTATGTTGAGGTGCAGGGTTTAGTTAATGTGGATGTAATGGCTAAGTTAAATTCTAATGTGACAATTTTTATCACCAATATTTCACCAATACAGCGTTCATCTACAAGTCACATATTTTGCAAATGTTCAATCATGCAATACACTGACAGTACGAGTAATTTGTGTTTTTAGCTCATCAAGCCAAAGTACGCATAAGCTCATGCTATAGTGAAGTGCCTGTCTGTCCAGCAGTATTCAGAAGAATATGCGTTAATGGGATTTACGCTGCCGAGTTGCAGCCCACCCAGGGTATTGTGTTTTTTCTGCTGGGAGAAGTTAGCCAACAGCGGCACAAGGCTAGCACATGTTTAGTCCCATCTAAAGAGAAAACATGCAGGTCACGTCGAGGTTTTTTTTCTCTAATTTTTGATCCTTAAAGAAGATAATTTAAGATAATGAAGTTATTAAGATTTCTTTTTTGTGAACATTTTCTTTGCATGATTATGATTATAATTATTTGTGAAGAAATGTTTATAATTGAGTTCAGTTTGAGATCAGATCTTTATTATAATCCCAAAAGAGAACACTTGAAGTTGGTAATTACGTTTATGTGCTCAAATCTTTATTCATAATTAAATTATTTCTTTGTTAACAAGTTTTAAGTTATTTTTTATGTATTATTTCCAAACAGTTCTAAAAGAGACCACTATCAATAAGCAATATTTTGCACAGTTATAAAGTTTAATAAATCAGACAGTCATGCTACAGTACTGCGTTTTACATCTTTTTTCAGCCATAAATGCTTTTTTCTGGTTAGGGGGTACATCACTGAAAAAAGACTGAGAACCACTAAACTAAAGGATCTTCACCCAAACTGTTCTCAAGATCAAGGTCATAATTGTTTTATGGGCATTTTTCCATTTTCAGAAGCATCACTACTCCTAAGAGCATTGCTCTGGAATGCAATATTCATAAAATGAGTATTTGCATGTATGCCTCTGCCATCTATACATGAATGCCATTATTAGGCTTATTTGTTGCCTCATGTCATGTTAATCTGGGTTAGGGCCAGTCAAGAACTAGGGCTTTTAGATGGTAGACCTGCTTCTAATTGTGCTGCGATAGCTTGAAATATAACTTTGCTGGATATGTTGCTTGTCACTTTTATTCTGTTAGATGATGATGATGATCTTTTTGGTCATAACCCTATATGTTCCCTATAAGTCCAATGTATAACATAAATACTCCAAAGGTAAACAATACTGTATACAGTGTAAACAAGATATAACAACAGAAAATAGTCCAGATGTTATAGAGAGGAGTTGTAAAGTTTGGAGGACACAGGTAGGAATGATTCCCTGTGGCTTACGGTGGTGCATCGTGGTGGGATTGAGTCTATTACTGAATGTGTTGCTGTGCCTGTCCAGCACATCATGGAGGGGATGTAAAGGATTGCACAATATTGTTCTTAATTTGGACAGCAGCCTCCTTTCTGACACCCCTGCCAAAGAGTCAAGCTCCACACCCACAACATTAATGGCCTTGCAGATCAGCCTGTTTGTGTCTGCTACCCTCAGTCTGCTGCCTGGGCACACTACAGCACAGAGGATGGCACTGCCTTCCACAGATCCATAAACCATCCTGAGCATCAGCCAGCAGATATTGAAGGACTTCAACCATCTCAGGAAATAGAGATGGCTCTGGCACTTTTTGTAGATTGCTTCTTTGTGTTTAGTGAAGTCCAGTTTATTGTCAGTGTGAACACCAAGATATTTGCAATCCACCATTTTTTTGGTCCTCCTCATGTCTACAACCAGTTCCTTCATCTTTGCCACATTAAGCTGCAGATGTTTCTGTTTGCACCATAAGACAAAGTTGCCCATAACAGCCCTGTACTCTTCCTCATCACCCTCTCTGATACACCCTACTACTGCAGAGTCATCAGAAAACTTCTGGCAGGTCTCTGTGCAGTAGCTCAAGTCTGTAGTGTAGAGGGTGAAGAGAAAGGGAGAGAGGACAGTCTCCTGCAGGGCTCTGGTGTTGCTGACCGCACTGTCCAACACATAGTGTTGCAGACGCACATAGTATGGTCTGCCAGTCAGGTAGTCAACTATCCAGGCCACTAGGGAGGCATCCACCTGCTTTGCTGTCAGCTTATGACCCAGTAGAACCAACCTGATGGTGTTGAACACACTGAAGAAGTGTGGCTTGTCCACGTGGGTGCAGATGTGGTTGAGCAGGTAGAGAATGGCATCGTCAACACCAAGGTACGGCTTTTAGGAGAGCTACAGGGGTCCATCAATGTGCTGACTATAGGCTGGAGCTGGTCCAGGATGAGTCTCTCCAGGGTTGATAATGATGTCACGGGTCTGTAGTCTGTAGTCCTTAGGGACACTGGGATGTGACGTCTGTGGCTTGGGCATGAGACATGATCTATTCCACAGCATTGGGACCCTTTGCGGATTCAGACTTATTAACATCAGCAGTATGATCAATGCACTGTTTTGCAGCTATCTTCCTTGACCAGTTGGGGGGGTGAGGAGAAAGAGAAGAGAAGAGAAAAAAGGAGAGCATAGAAAAAAAAGAGAGCATAGAATCAATGAGTAATTAGCTACTGTTTTGTTTTGCCCCTGAGTATTAGGATCAGAGTTAATAAGGAACAACTCATGAAGAAAGTGGTATCTGATTTACAGATAATTGTGAACTAAGTATTTCCTGATACTGACTATTATTATAAAATGGTACAGGATACAATAAGAGATATAAAAACTCAGTAGTTATCAAAGAACAATTAAACAATCAGAAACAATATGATAGTTAACCTGATAGAGTCCTTACCAAATACTCTTTATTACTCCTGATCCAGTAATTTAGGCAATGCAGCTGCTGGATTATATAATTAAGTCCACTCATGCACTACACATGAAATCATTGAGACCGATGTAGGTTTACACAATTACCTGACATAAGTAGTTTACCAGAAATCATTTAACATATCTCAGATAGTTATAATGGAGCATTGTACTCTCAGGGTTAATTCATAATCTGTTCTTGCAAACACTAAATGTACTTTGCATGCTGTACAGAACCCACATTATTTTTTATTAAGTATTTGCTGCAAAAGCTGCCCATGCAGGTTACAGCAGTTTAAAGTAAACTGCTGTAACCTACATGCATCACATTTACATTGCATCTCACTGCAACTTTTAGAAAGAAGGGCAAGTTAAAGCAAAACTCTGAAATGGGATGAGGAGAAAAGGCTGATGAGGCTTATTCATCAGCTTTGTCATGGATTTGTAGGAAGTAAAAACCAGGGGAGAAAAAAGCTGATGATGGGGCTCCTTGAGGCAGCATGTTCACCGTGTTAGCAAGGAAACACAGGAGGGTTTGGAGCTGATAATGCTTGTTGAGGCCACGTAAGTGTGTGTGTGTGAGATTTTGTCCATGCACACTCTTGTTGAAGCAGCACACTTGCTGTGCAGTGAGAGGATTGAGGGCGACTCCATTGAGATGATGCTTGTTAATGCTGCCTCAAGTGAAGAGGGCTAAAACAATGATGGAAAACAAGAGCAAACAATAGAGATGGAGAAAGATTGGCTCAGGCGGCTTGATGTGCATTTTCTTTTGAAAAGGAGGAAGAAAAGCAGATAAATGTCAGCAATGCATCCATCACAGTGACAGTTACAGTACTACACTATATGGACAAAAGTACTATACCACCTACACATTACACTTACAGGAGTTTTTATGACATCCCATTCTAAATCCATAGGTATTAACATGAAGTCGGTCTCCCCTTTGCAGCTATAACAGCTTCCACTTGTCTGGGAAGGCTTTCTATAAGGTTTTGGGCTGTGCCTGTAGTTTTTTTGCCCGTTCGTCCAGAAAAGTATTCGTGAGGTCAGACGCTAATGTAGGGATGAGAGGGCTTGCATCGCAATCTCCATTCTAGTTCATCTCAAAGGTTTTCAGTGGAGTTGAGGTCAGGGCTCTGTGTGGGTCAGTCGAGTTCTTCCACACTAAGCTCAACTATGGACATTGCTCTGTGCGCTGAGGCAAAGTCATGTTGGAACAGAAAATGGCCTAGGCCCAGAATAACTTGATAACATTATCGCTCCTCCACCAAACTTTACAGCTGGCACAGTGCAGTCAGGCAGGTAAGATTCTCCTGACATTTGCCAGACCCAGACAGGAAACATTCTTCCATTACACTAACAAAGAGAGAAACTTCATTCATTACTCCACAGAACATGCTCCACAGTCCGAGTGGTGTAAGGTCTGTTTTTCACCACTCCATCCGATGCATAGCATAGTGCTTCCATGCAGCTGCTCAGCCTCGGAAACCCATGCCATGAAGCTCCCAATACGCAGTTCTTGTATTGATGTTAAAGCCAGGGAAGGTTTGGAACTCTGCAGTTCTTGAGTCTTGAGCATTGGTGGCTTTTACAGACTATGCACCTCAACACATGGCGACCCCACTTTGTAGTCGTACATGGCCCGCTAATTCAAGGCTGAGTTTCCGTGGCTTCTAAATGCTTCCACTTTGCGATACCGCTTCCAGTTGATTGTGGAACATCTAGGAGCTATGAAATTTCATCAACTGACTTGGACCAGTGGTGGCATCCTGTTACAGCAGCACACTTGAATTCATTGAGCGCTTTAAAACGACCCATTATTTTGCAAATATTTGTAAAAGCAGACAGCATGGCTAGGTGCTTGAGTTTCTGCACCTGTGGCAATAGGACTATAGGAGACACCTGAATTCCATAATGAAGAGACCAACACTTTTGTCCATAAAATGTATAAATTAATTGGCCAAAAATTAAATTGTAGAAAATTATTATTGTTTGAGCTGTCTTCAGAGACAAAAGGTGCCACAAGATAACCCAAAAATCAGATAGTACTGAAACTGTTGGTGATTTTTCCTACTAAACAAAATAATTGTTCGGTCTTTAATGTGTCAGAAATAAACTCAGGTGACATAGTGTCCAGGGAACCCCTTGATTAAGCATATGATCACCTTTATACTATGAGCCTTGTTTCTTACTGTGGAACTTTAAGGTTTTTTTTTTTTTTTTGGTTAATCTTGAACTAAAATATTCAGATATGGCTTCTGTTGAAGCTGTTCACAAAGGTGATCTACAGTATCACTAACTGTCTCACAGTAAAACCTTGCTAAATTAATGCAGTTACATTCATTTCTCAGAAACTCAAGTTCAGGGTTATAAAGCCCTGAATTGACATCTGTGAATTTTCAGATGAATCTATGTATTATGGCAAAACAGAACGTGCCAAAATATATATCATGGGTTTAAAAGATTGCAAAATTATACCACCCAGACTCTGCAAAGAAAAATGCATGTCGCTAAAAATGTTGATTTTAATCAGCAGCTGTATTGCATGTTTTTGACCAACAGTCAAAACCCAAGTCTATTTAAGCATAAGTCAAAGAAATGAAGTAAAATTTTAGTGAACCCAGTGGGCCATGCATGCATTTTCTGTATGTGAACTCCCTGAATAATCAGTTGATCATTTCAGCTCTACAATTAACAATGCAAGCCACAGACACAATCTGAATTTCTGCTCCGCAGCTAATGTTGTACAAAATACTGCAGCTTGAACTCAGTGTTCACACACCATTTACTCACACGACTGGCATCGTTTGATGGCATGCCTTTGCTCTTGCATAAGGATTTGCGCACTTGTATGTCCCTGCATGTGTGTGGGCGAGTGCGGGGGCGAGGGGGATGCAGGTGAACAGCTTGCAAGGGCCGACAGTTCCGCAGGCCAGTCTCGCGCATCACTTGACAGCCATGCCCGATGAAGTCCTACGCACAAATGAACTTGTTAAGCAAATGAGTGAACAAGCATGGGAGGGTGAAGGGGCGTGGGTGAAGGGTAGCGGTTGGGGTGGGTAGGTGCACATGGTTATAACGGCTCCTGCTAGACTTGCCTGCCTGTCTGCACACATCAGCCATCACTGCCCCTCGCCCCTCTGACTCTTTTCCTTCTCCCTTTCTGTCATTCTATCCTCTCAAAGAGCTCTCACTATGCGTCTCTATTTCAGTCTGCCTCTTCCCACTCTCCTTCACTCACACTCATGTAATACTATTGTTTTATTAGAGAAAAGCCTATTTCTGATTTGGATTTGGAGATCATCTTCGCAGTGTCTTGACAAGGTGCTGTCATCCCATATTTGTAAATAATGGACAGAAAAAGAGAATGCTGCTACAGATTGGGCTCTTGCATGGAATAAGAATGGTTACAAAAATATGAGGATGAAGTCATGGTATTTACATGCATCACACATGTGGCTGAGATACAAAGACAGGACTGAAAATGTGATGATTTTTTTTCAGGCGATCCTTCCAGAAATAAAACTCTCCGATAATAGCACCTGCCCTCGCATACGTGCACATGCAATGATCTGAAAACATGAATGAATACATTAACAGGTCCGCACTCATATGTAGAAACTCCCACTGTCAGGCTTTGCAAGTTTAACGTTTGATTTATCACATACAATGTCAGTCCCCTAACCTTTGTCCTGACCACACCCACCCTCAATGGCCCTTCCTAGCCCCAGCCCCCACCTTACTTACAAAGATGTCTACACATCTAGCCTTCCCTCCCTCCTTTTTCCCCCTAGGGAAGGCATTTGAGGATTCCAGTCTGTTAAGTTTAGTGCTATAAGTATCACAGAGTTAGAGGAGTTGGTTGTTCATAACGCTATTGGGACTATTTCAGTGGCTAATGTTGCTCCTTCAAGTTTCTTCACCATGAGTTATCTCAAGGTAAGGAGGTGGATGCCACAGTCAGGAGTTTAAATGCAGAGGTAACTTTGTGATTGTGATGAGATATACATGTCACTTTTTAAATCAACCATGAACTGTTGGTACCCTGTGTACAGGCTGACAAGTCCATTAATTCCAGAAAAAGCAAGAGCCTTTTATGAGCTTTTGTTCAGGTAAAAAGTTGTAAATATTTTAGGTAAAATAGTTTCTCAAAAAATATTCTCTTCACTATTATGTATTTTCCATTAGGATTTTACTATGCTTCTCTCTTTCAACCTGCTCTCACAGTTGTCCATCGAGTCACTTGTTGGGCTTTTTTTACAGCCACGTTGTTCTGCTTTGTGTTTCTGCTCACTCATTTCACTGCATACGGTCTTAACATTCAGCTGACCAATCACCAAGTGGCTGACTAGTTTGTTGGATACTTTTGCAAGCAGACAATGTGGCAAACATCTTTCAGACAGACTAACCTGTTGTGTTTCGCTCTTTTCTTTGACTGACTTATCAACACATATCAGGCTTGGAATCGATTGAAACGGATTACATTTCATGTTTCACTATCACAGTTGATCTCTAAAAACCAGCTGAGTGTCTGTTTAGAATGCTATTAAACAGAGAGCAATGCATAGTCACTGAAGCTGCCAAATAAATCAGGTGATTAAAAAAAGTCAGAGTTGTGAGTCTCGATGAGGCAGAGGGCTTTGTGCACAGGCTGCTTTTGGAAAGCCATTTTCACACATGTACTGCAGCCCTTAACTTATCTGTAAAGAGGTGCATGCAAATGTCTGATATAGTCACATCAGACATTAGGTGCTCTTTAACCTGCCAGCTCCTGAGTAAAAAAAGTCAGTGTGATGTTTGATTGTGCCAATCTGTAAACAGCACAACTGCTATTCAAGTGCATTCACGGCTAGTGAGTGGGTGTCAAGGGTGCTGCCTCTTAAAAGCTCTTTCAAGGCAACTCCCTCACCTAAATGACAGAGCACATTTGAAGCAGACTGTTTCTTGCTGTGTGCTATACATAAGAAAGGACAACTATGGGCAATCTCCTGATCTGGTTCTCCAAAAATTGGCCCAGGTTTTGGGAGTGCATGTACTTTTATTGTCAGAATTGAAACCAAAACGAAACCAAAACTATACAAGTCCTAACCTACACAGCTACCTTTGTCTTAGATAATTGACTTAAGATTAAGGTACTGATATTCCTTGAACAGATTTGTACTAAAACCCTAATAATTATAATGGAGGTTTGCCCCAAATGGCTACACTCTTTGACAAAACAAAAAAAAAAAAAAACCTAATATGAGATCATGGCACATACGTCTGGGCAGTGGCACCTGTTGTACTTGGTTGTACATACGAAAAGTGACACTGTGAAGTCCACCTTATAGAAGCTAATAGCTGTCATTGCTCCCTGGTGGAGCTTCTTCTTGAAGTCTTGGACAATCGGTTGTTTCTGAAAACGACGCTGATCTTGACTGTGATCTTGATGATAACTTTCTGATTTATTTCCCAAAGCTCAGAAAGTTATTTAGGCTCCCGAGGTGTGTGATGAGTGACTCAGAGGTTTAAGGATTAAAATGCCTGAAATCCCATATACATTGTTCCTTCTTCACCTTACTTGTTGGATTATTAGCTTGGAAAAGTACAAGAATGTGAGACTTATTTTCCCCCAAATCTTATGTTGAAAAGCTTAAAGCATACTGATGATGGGTTTCAGTGCTGCAGAAATGCATTTACTGTCACATTACCCCAAAACTCAAGTCTATGTCTGACCAGGTTAAGCACTGGGATCCCATTCCTTATGCAGTTTGGGTAGAGTCACATGCAGTTAGATCTTCCCACTGGTTATAGAAGGACTGCAAAGCTTTGCTTTGTTGATTGCAAAAGGAACCTACTTTATTTTTCTCTATGCAGCAACGCAGACATTGTAGAAATGCAGGTAAATGCAGACAAGCTCTGTTATGTTACAAATAGTTCACAGTTGCTGCTCTTTTGCTAACCTGTCGTGATATTTTGATATGTGTAATTTCTCAATATTTGCACAATCAACATCAGTCATGTGCACATGGAGGCATGGTTGAATGCAAATACATCTTCACTTCCAAGATGCTTTTTAGCATGAAAAATGAAATGGAGTTGCCTGACTCTCAGTGTATGGAGTAATATAACCTGTAAGTGACCCCTTGCTTCTGGGCAGCCATCTATCCCACTGTTCATCTGACAGTGCTTGACTTTCTCTCCTCCTCCTCTCTCCTCCTCCTGACACCCTATCCATTGGTTTCAATTAATCAGCCGTGGAGGGGGATTTATTCAGTCCCTGCCCAATGGGATTCTTTGCTACGTGGCCCCAGTGGTAGCAGGTTGAGAAGCCACGGTCTACGCTGTCTTTAGGCCTATTACTCTCACCTCACAGCCCACTCATAAAGAGAGCTTTGAGCGGGCTGTTTTTGGGGGGATCCGGTGGGCTTTTTGTCCCATAATAGCCAAGTGGATTGAGTCACTGCAGACAGACATGTTTACTAAACTCTGCATAGGTGGAATGAGGGAGATTACGTGTGCCACTTTGAAAAATGAAGGGCCTGATTATTGGCTGGGGGACAGTCTGTAAATGACATGATTTTGCCTGACCACCTTAGACTGGTTGTTGGTATTCTATTTCAGCAGATGAAAATTCTGACACTGACTGGGTCCAAATACATCATGAAAGAGGGAGCTGGGGTTGAGGTGGGTTGTGAAGCAGCTTGCAGTGGGGCAGAAAATGTGTGCAGACTGAAGTAGCTTAAACAGTAGACATGATATAAGAATTTTCAATAGCATGCACAGAAAGGAATCAGCTGAGCCATCAGGTGATGTGGGCTGGCGTTGAAATCTGCTGATCTGCTTGACTTCACAGCCTTTGTGAACCAATATTAGCATCAAGTTTTGCATAATGGTGAATTAATTTTAAATGAAGATTTAGTGAAAAATGAATTAAAACCATGATAACATGATATGAATCAGTGGTTGCTTATGACCTAAAAAGGCTATTAATGTAGAGGAAAATGTTGACCAGCACCGCAATTTGGATAAAATTGTTTTTATTTTCACCTTGTGTTAAAGGGAGTTCTGGCGGAAGGAAGAGAATATCTTTGTTGAAGAGTTATTCTCTGAATCTCTCGAAATCTGTAAATACTGTTTGATCTCTCATTAAAAAAACGGACATAAAAATGCTGAACACTTTCTGTAGTTATCTCTTTGAATGACATGCTAACGTGTTTGAGATTGTAGTTCCTCTCATTTTTGTTGTTTGTTACATTTGTTTCAATTTCAAGAAACTGAGATGACTTTCTAGTGTCAGAGAAGTTCCGACATCAAACAACTGTGGTCCTTTTTGGCTTTGTCAGAACTCCATATAGTGCCTAAAAATTAAAAAAAAGGGGTGATTAAAGATCACATTTAGAACTGCTTGTTAAAATGTAAAACACACACCTGGTTGCAGCTGATTTGTCAAAACAGTCTGAGTTAGTGAATGTGAACACATCTCTCATTTCCAGTTGTATCACCTTTGAGTATATTCATAAGACAGTGCATTTCAAATGTATTTTAAGGTGTAAAAAAAGCTGTGAAAACACGAAGTTGCTCACTGTTGGAATTCCTCCTCCCACCTTATTACTACTCGCTTCTTCTCAGATGAGGTGCGTGCAAACTCTGTAATGCTGCTTCTAGCAAGCAAGCCAAATGTGTTGCTCACTTTCAGACAGCCTTTTCAGACGAGGACCTGAAGGTGCTCGTCAGAGCAACCAGACTCCACTGATAAAAACAGTGATGTAAAGATAAGTTTTACCAAACTGTCATGCCCAGTGTCTGACTAGTTTCTGAAGTCTTCTTATGTTTACATAATGTGTGCTTTTCATAGTGTATCTGTGTTGTGCAAACCTTTACAATTTACTGTAGTCTGTATACAAGCCATATTTGTAATTTAATATACATAATTTGCAATGTGTACATATGGTATAGTCATATTCTATTTAGCTCTTTAATATAAAATCTACATATATATGCAGTTTCTATAAAAAGTTGGAGTGTTCTTTTGTCTTCACAGTGTAATTGTAGCCAGGAAAATTAAATAAACAGTGACTGAACCTTCCAGACACAGGCTTCTTTATACTAAGATCATTTGAGGACCATTCACTGCACTCAGGTGATCTCCATTTCACTAATATTGAGACTGCTAGACCTCTGTTGAGCTGGGCCAGTCACTTTAGGGGCTGTGAATAACTTTCGCTATATGTTTTAATTAGTTGGCTTTACTTTGTAGAAATCTGTTTTCACTTTGACATTAAAAGAGTTTTC
>VUQH01038755.1:0-19187 GCA_015106775.1 Etroplus canarensis | reverse complement strand
TTAAAAGAGTTTTCTTGCTCATCCAGCTGAAGGACCAGTGAACTAATGCCATGCTTCCGTTATTCGTCCACAGTTCCCAAAAATCACTTCTTTCTCAGAGTATTAGTCCAAATTTGATCAAACTTACACACGGTGATCACCTAGGTCAAGGTTACATTTTTGGTTTCATGGGCTCTTTTTCATTTTCACCAGAAAGCTACTGTAAGAGTACTGGTTTGGATTGCAATTTTCATAAAATAAGTGTTTGTGTGTGCCCCTCTACCATCTATGCATAAATGCAGTCATTAGGTTTTTTATGGAATAATAATATCTTGTCTTAATTCTAGGTTAGAGCTGGTCAGGAACTAGGCCCATTGTCCTGGATGTGACTGTTTATGAGGCACTTTGACATTTCAGTGAATTTTATTACTCATTAGTTTGTTAGAGTAACCTGTGAATTGTGAGAGATCGTAAGCTGGATGAGCTTCTGCGTCACTGACGCTCTAGTCTGTAAATTTGTGTCAAAAAAGCTAAATTAAATTGACCATGATTTCATTTAGAAAAGAATAAAACAGGAAAACATTCTCCTGATTATATCTATTTATTTTGTACCTACTCCACCCTGATTATAATAGCACCCCTAACCTAACTGAACATGTGCTTATAACAACTGCTTTCTTTTTTCTTTACACTGCTGGTTACATACAAACTTGTATGTTGTCGTGTCTCTGCCTGTACCTCAGCCTTAATGATAAATTAAATCTAATCTAATTTTAACTGTATCAAGACAAAACCCTGATGGGCGGTGTATAAAAACAAAAAGAAAATCAAATCAGATATACACATCAGTTTGATTTTATTAACTGGCCGAGCCAGGTGGCTGCCCTTTCCTGAGCCTGGCTCTGCTGAAGGTCTCTTCCTGTTAAAAAGTTGTTCTTCCTTCCCACTGTCACCAAGTTCTTGCTCACAGGGGATCGTCTGTCTGTTGAAGTTTTCACTTCAATATTGTAGGGTCTATACCTTACAGTTTAAAGCGTCTTGAGGTGACTTTTGTTGTGAATTAGCCCTATGTAAATAAAATTGAACTGAACTGAATTGAGCTGATTTGGATATCCATTGCCCCCCATTGTGTTAGATCTTTTTATCCCTGGCTCCCACTCCCACCCACTCCACTCAGCCCTATCCCAGTCCAAAATCAGTTTAGCGGTTCATAATACCAAATGACATAGCATATAAAGACATTTTTGATCCAGGATTCAAAATAACTGAAGTTCTGCCTTTAGAATCCCCAGCCCATTAATGCCTGTTTTAACAATAACACATGAATGTCACAATGCCTTTTGTCTGAGTGTACCCATCCCCGTTATGCTTTGGGTGCAGTGTAGTTCTCTCACATTTCTCACATATGATGCACTGGTATAATTTAAATGGCAAAAAGCAAATAAAATAGGTAAAACTATGGCAATCCTGATCCGATGAAACATACACAGCTAGAACAGGTTAATTTCAAAAGGCCTTATTTCATTGTGTGTTAAAATAAAGCTGCATCTTTACTTAGTACTTTAGTTTTTAGATTTGAACTGATGAAAGTAGTCAGCTGGATATAGTGGCAGTTATTTTCAGTGACTACCTCTTTAACCCTCTGAAGTTTAAGCCATTGCAGGTGGTAACCCTAACACTACCCTAACTTTATATTTCAGAGAAAGGCCAAAAGAGAGTTTTTGGGGAAAAAAATATGAAACATTTTTGATGTGTGTCAGTAAGAATCATTATTTTATTTGTTTCCTCATTATAAAGACTTTGGAGAACAATAAAAAAAATCTGAAACTACATGTTTTTCAGGAGATAGTGTTAGGGTTGGATTTGTTATCGGTGATTACTCAGATCTCAGAGGGTTAAAAAGTCTAGTAATAGCACATTAGCCATGTCTTCATTGCACTTATGTGTAACTACAATACACTGATGTGTAATTTCTGACAGTCTGTATCGTTGTAGCTTGTCACCACTTCGTGTTTTCAAATATAATAAGAGCAGCTCGAGAATGTAAAACAGAGTGTTTGGAGGATCTGCAGGGCACAGCTGTGCAACCAGGGGGGGTTACCAAAACATCTGGATTCATATGGAGCAACAGGGGACACATGTAAGGATAAAAGACAGAGTTTGGGCAAAACATCCAAGATTACATAAAAACCACTGGTGCATTTTATTAGACATTTGTAATTCATTGTTTTTACAGTAATTAATCAAGATTTGTGGCTGTTTCTTTTTTATTTTATTACAGCCTCCATCACGAAGTGTTATTAGTTATACAAACGCTGCAGTCTCATCCTCAAATGCAAAAAGGCAGGTTATCCAGTGCTCCTAGCTAATATGTGAATTTAACGGCATTACCTGCATTAGTGCCCTCTGTAAAGAGCTTTACATGCACTGTAGAAACCCTTGTGTGTCTGCTGCGGTTTTACTACAGTGTCCCCATAATGCTGTCAGATGCCATAGACATGTTAAATGTGAACAGGATGATTAACTGTGAAAATGTCTAAGGTATACAAAAGTCACATTTCAATCCTATGTACATATATCTTCTTCTTTCAGCTGCTCCTGTTAGGGGTCGCCACAGCAGATCATGTTTTATGAATCCGCATTTGGATTTGTTAAATATTTTACGCCAGATGCCCTTCCTGACACAACCCATTCCCCATTTACCCAGGCTTGGGACCAGCATTAGGTGTACACTTGCGTGTGGCCCCTGTGCCTGGGTTACATATATACACACACACATTTGGACGTCTATAAAATGGAAATATAAGGATTTGCTTAAAGAAGCAACTTAAACTTTCATTGGATGAAACTTGCAAATATGCACAGTAAGACAGTTTCCCGTGTGAGAGGGAGAGAGCGGTGAGCTGTCAGTAAAATGCCATCGCTCTACAGGAGGTGTCTCAAAAATAAATTTCTTTCAGGCAGGAAATGACATGCACAGTAAGCATTTGCACAACATTAACAAATCACATTCTGTAAGAGAGATTATCAGACCTTTGCAGAACCTGGCGTTCTACTCACTCCTCTCTTGTTGCAATTGTATGAGGAGTTGTGACTAATGAAGTGGGTGAGAGAGATGGAAATAATACAGGGAACTTTCAAAATAAGACAAGCACTAGTGTCGAACATAGTCTCAGTTTTTTATGCTGTCCTAACCAGTTTTGTGCTTGTAGAAAGTAAAACAAACTGTGTGTGTGTATATACGTATGTGTTTCCATAAAAGGAAAGGAAGGAATTTTGTTGTTCTTGCTACACTCCAGTGGACAGTATCTCTTACAGACATGGCTGCAGCTGTCAGGAGACGTTGGTTTGAAAGGTTTGTGCTGCTGTCTGTCAGGATGACCTGGTGTGTGTGTGTGTGTGTGTGTGTGAGAGAGTCTACAAAGCTAAAGTGCTCTCTGTGAGAGAAGGGAGGGTGAGCAGCATCGACTTCAGGAGGAAACACAGGAGGCAAAAGTGCAGCAGGGGATACAACTGAATTACAGTTGCTGTGAGAACACAAACTGATGTTTTAATGCATTTGTTTCATATTCATACCAGATTGAATAAATGATCAAGTTACGATATGACACTGATGATGATCGTGACACAGCACAAGTCTCACTGTTTTCTACAGTTGATATTTTTTATTTATTTACACGTATTGTGAGAAGCAATTTCCCCCCAGGGATTATTAAAGTATTGTGATCCTGATTCTGAATGATTACCTGAAGTGCAAGTGTGACATGGTATGAAAGACATCTTGTTCTTAGTGAGAGAGGGTTTTTGAAGGGTTATGCATTCAGCCTACAGGTGAGCATCTATTTTCTTCACAGAACACCTGCAAGCCTTTGCAGGTTGACGCATCTTTGTGTAAATCGCACTGATCCCACCTCATGTCAGTTCCATTCTGAGCCTTCACAATGCAGATCAGCAGTTCTCATTGCATTTACATTTCGGGCACTGAGCTAACAGTCTTTTCAAGTCAAGCCTCTCAAAGAAAAGAATTAAGAGCCTGTATTTTGTTGGCTGCCGATAGACAAACTGTTGGAATCAAACCTGTGAGATTGCGCTTACAGAATAGGTAATTAATGGCCTGTCACCGATGTGCTATTTGTGCTGAGTACCCCTTAGTGACAGACTCTGAATATAATTAGACATTGGCTAATCAGAAACAAATCAGAGACAAGGTGAAATTAGTATTTGATTTCACTATGTGAAAATGCACCTGAATAAACACAAGCCTACCTAAGCCCCATCTTTTCTGTTTATTTGGTGCTGGTGCAGAGCAGTCATCAGGTCACATGCTCTGTCATATTGTCATTTCTTAGCAATCATTTAGCAAACTGTTAGTGAGCTAATAAATGTGCAGATGCAAATTATGCATACACTCTTGAAATTTGCAGCAATGCTACTGAAGACATAGTGGCACAAAAACCAGAGAAGGTGAAACCAGTGCTGGGAAAATTCCGGCAGTATTCAGAAGCATCTGTTTTAATGGGATTCACACCGACAAGTTAATTATAATAATAAGTCTGCTGCAGAACGCGCTCCTGTGTCTGTCCAGCACACCATGGAGAGGGTGTGAAGGATTGTCCAATATTGTCCTTAATTTGGACAGCATCCTCCTTTTGTGAACATTTTCTATACATGATTATTTTTATGATTCTTTGTGAAGAAATGTTTATAATTAAGTTCACAAATTCAGTTTGAGAAAAGATCATTATTATAATCCCAAAAGAGGGCACTTTTAAGTTGATAATTATTTTTATGTGCTCAAATCTCTATTCTCAAATTAAATATTTATTTAAGAAATGTTTTGTTATTTTTTTTAATACATTTCTATCTCCAGATAGTTCAAAAGAGACCACTATAGATGAGGAATGTTTTGCACAGTTATAAAGTTTAGTAAATCAGATGCTGATGCTACAGTGGTGTGTTTTACATCTTTTTTGCAACCAAAAACGCTTTTCTCTGGTTAGGGGGTACTTGGCTGAAAAAATATTTCACAGGGGATTCATGACTGAAAAAATTTTGAGAACCACTGCTCTAAAGGACAGCACTGCTTCAGATGGTAAAGATTAGTGGTATTACCGTCTTTGTGGGACCCTGCGTTCAACACACGTTACAGTGCATGTTACTCAGCTTCTTGTTGGACTTAAAACCCACCAAAATATCTTCACACTGCAGAATTCCTCTGACCCGTCTTTTAACAATACCCTTGTGTTTTGAGCTGTAGGCTGTATTCTCTGGGGTGTCTCCTTTGGGAACGGTGGCCCTCAAGTTTTCATTCACATTTTCTGTTGTTGTTTCCTTTTTTATCTCCCGGCATACTCGTGTCCATGACTGCAGTAACCCAAACTTTAGCGAGCATGTGTGCTGCTGCCAGCTGCTACACTGTTCTGTGTGCGTCGGCCTAAATCAGGGGCTTCCCGGGGGCCACAACCGGCCCGCCAAAGCCTCCAACCTGGCCCACTGGATGGCTTTAGAAAACATAAAAAATTGCAAAGAAGGTGGCCATAAATTTTGGACTTTTAAATGCATTTTTTCAGTTTTACGTTTTACGTTTTTTGGTTTTTTTTGGTTTTTTTACTGGCAAAGATGATACCCATGGCCTTTCATGCAGCAAAGTAAGTCAGAGATAAAGCGATACCAGAAACAACAGGAAGAAGAGGTCAACAAAGAAAAATGCTACTGGCAGGAATGTGTTAGTTCAAGGAGCCACTAGAACCACACATAAGGAGAGCAAGCAAGATGTGAAGAAGAAAAGGTTAGAGACCATAAACCAGCAATTTTCATGTGAAAATGAATAGGCCTGTGTTGATGGGGCAAAAAGGTTCAGTAAAAGGGTTTCTTTCCTAAGCCCTGCACCTCTGAGGAACCTCAGCCTAAGGTGACACAGCAGAGTTCTAATGAAATCAGTCCTGCCACAAGCTCAGTGAGAGAGTCTCTCAGAAGGTGGCATCACTTTACTGAATAAACAGACCCAACCTGTTCAGCATGACCAACTATCTGCAAATGTTCAAAACCCAAGTGAAAATCCTGGCTTAAAGTGGCAGAACTTTAGGTGCTATTTTAGTATTCCTTTAAAGATTAGAAAAAGTTCTGTTTTTTCACTAATTGATGTAAATATTTTTATTTTTTGCATCTAGCACACAGTTAAAAAACAGACGTTTTTCTGCAAATTAATTAAAAAAATCTATGTAAGAAGCGTCCAGTGTTTTTTTTCTGTAAATTTACACATTTATTTCTCAGAGTTTAAGCCCAAACAGCTGTGCTTACAGATTTCTTTAATTTACTACAGCCACATTTCTTTATTAAGTGTAGAAACTGACTGGACCTTATAGTTGAAAGTGGACTGTTTTTCTTAAGACATCATGACGTCTTTAAGCTGAAAGAGAGGGAGCAATTTGGAGGTGTTTTTTTAATAGGTTCTTAGGCAGTAGTTGTGCTGGTCCAGCCCAGTTAAGATTAGACTGTCTCTATGTGGCCCGCCGTGTGAAATGAGTTTGACACCCCTGACCTAAATGATGCGGCTGTAACTCTGTTTCAGCCACATGATTGGTTTGACTCAGCACTCTTCTCATTATCATTGGCTTTTCATGTTGTCTGTGGAAACATGGATGAAACATGCTCCATTGTCATAGTGCTGACTGTCTCATATTTCTATCTAAGCATTTTATCGCCAGTCCTAAGCTTAATTTATACCTTCAATGTGGCCTTGCTAAATGCTTCCCTTGTGAGTTTATGGTCTCAGTCACTGGTTTGATGTCTTAACAAACAGAACATGATGCAGATATTGTTAATTATGGTTCCCATGAAAGTCCAAAAAAGAGGATAAAGCAGTTTTACTGTGAAACTGACAAGTAGCCAGCCTGTTTGTGTTCATTGCAGCTTGTTGTCTCTACTTGTTATGTCCATTTGACATGGTAATGCTTGATGCTTCATAACATGTATTAACCCATAGGCTTACGAATTTATTTCAGTTAAGGATAAGGACACAGTAACAGTTGCAAAAAGCAAATATTTTTGTTCAGCTAAAGACATATGCTGATGCAACAATTTGTGTTTCCGTCAGTCAGGTTTGTAACTTTTTTGGCTGTAGTGTGAGGTTCCCATCCTTAACTCTACCTGCAAAGTTTTCACTGGCTTGGTTGTGTTTCCAAGTAACAAAGTTGCAACATTTCATCTTACTCATCTTAATATATTGACCTAGCAAATGACTCAAAATTCTTCCCGTGTCATTCATAAGGATATAGAGGTATTTCAACTATGATGTGACGCCATTTAAGAATTTCATGTCGTTGAGCTGTTCTCATAAAAATCTGTCAACCTGAGCAGCAACAAAAATGACAGTCATGAGTCTCACTGAAGTCCACAGAAGAGACTCTGAACTGAGAGAAATATTTGTAAGCTAAACAGAAGGAGAAACAAGGGGAGGGGACATGCATGGGTCTTACATAAAGCCCAGATGGTCCCATGGAAGCGCGTGATGGAGACTTGGAAGGATGGAGGGATAAGGAGAGATGGAGTCTGTTCGTCTGACTGAGTGACCGGGGGGCCCTGGGAGCCAACACCACAGGCTACAACACCTGGGTGGTGAGATGCAGATACTGGGGTCATGAAAAGCACAGAGTTTTGCTTTTGCCCAACACCAATAGATGGTGTGTATACAACAGCTAGAGATTTCATTATTATGAGCCTGAAATCTGCTATTGCGTTGACTTCCGTAGACTCATGATTGATCCCCAAACACTCAGATACACCTCTTACATTTTCTCATGAGGTGCTTTTAAAGTGATGTGCCTGTCAGTTTGTTCTTCCTTGACCTCCAGCAAACATTGCTGCGGGTGATATGTTAATATTCTCCAACTGACTGGCATCAGTCCAAGAATTGCTATTGCCAGGCGTTCATACCTGGACAAACAATCAGATGAAGGATGCTTTGCAGCCTCTAAATGAGCAAACGTGTGGGGATAATATATGTTAAAAATAATGATGGTGCACAAACTGTTGGCGTCAGTGAAAAACTACACATCCCTAATGGCAAGTTTACACCGATCAGGCATAACATTATGACCACTGACAGGTGAAGTAAATAACACTGAATATCTGTTCATGACGGCGCCTGTTAGTGGGTGGATATATTAGGCAACAAGTGAACAGTTTGCCCTCAAAGTTAATGTGTTAGAAGCAGGAAAAATGGGCAAGCGTAAAGATTTGAGTGAGTTTGACCAGGACCAAATTGTGATGGCTGTACGACTGGGTCAGAGCATCTCCAGAACTGCAGCTGTTGTGGGGTGTTCCTGCTCTGTAATGGTCAGTATCTATTATCATCTACCATAAAGTGGTACAAGGAAGGAACAGTAGTGAACTGGCAGCAGGACCATGGGTGGCCAAAACTCATTGATGCCGCAAAAGGTGGACCAATATTGGGCAGGTGGTCATAATGTTATGCCTGACTATTGTTGCTAGCAAGGGCTCTGGGATGGCTTGTTAGTTTAAAAATTTCTTCCACACTGGTGCTTTTTTCCCACAGTCCTTTACACTGAACTTCACCAGTCACTGTCAGTGCCTCTGTAAGAATCTCAAATCCAGCTCACCACAACAGCAAAGAAGGAGACAGCATTTTTGATGCAATTCAGGAATTAACATTACAGGTTCTTTAAGTTAATATGTGAAAGAAGTATACAAGTTAATTTGCAAAATATAAAACAACAAAATATATGCCAAAAAAAATCATCACTGCAGTAGCCAATTCCCCAATGCTATATTGAGTCCCTGGCCAAAACAAATGGTTGAGGCTTGATCTGCAATGTGGTTATGAGACAGATGGAGAAAAACGACATGATTTCAATATACAAGACGGTCCTGTTAGACACGCTGTGGTTAGCTTATAGGATAAGTTGTGTTGGCAAAGAGATTAAGGTCGTGACATCCCACCTCATCTTTTTGTGTTTGTTTTTTTTGTCATGTGTTTGGAAATCCAGGTAGACTATCAAGCCAGCATTAATGAAGTAGACTGAACAAATGGCCTTTTAACATTGCAAACTTTGGCACAGCTTGCCACAGAGACTGGGTGAACTTCAGGGTTATAGCCTCTCTGTAGATGGATGGTTTGAAAAATGCTTTTCTTGTTACAAAAGAGAACTGACATCTCATAATCATACTGCTATGTGGTTCATGGAGGCTGTTTAGTGTGTTTGTGGTCTTATAAGTGACTTAAGGTCTGACCTTTTAATCTCATCTTGTTGATGCTATTTTGTCGCTAAGCAAACTGTAGAGACTTGTTGCACGTTTCTGCATCTGGTCAGGAATAGTCTGAAATGTAATCCTCCACAAAGCCACAAATTGATTTAATTCTTTTTTTAGTACATAATAGACATGCAGCTTCTTTTTAAAGTCTGTATGCTAAGCTGTAGGCTTGTACTTAGTGTGTAGTGGAGTAGTATCGGTTTGTAGCTCCTCTGGCTGAAGGGCTGATGAGCTAGTGCTATGGTAAGGCATGTGTAGTCCATCCGTCCATCCACAATTCAAAGAATTACGACTCCTCTTCAAGTATTGGTCAGATTTTAGTTAAGGTCATGTTTGTCGTTTTATGGGTACTTCTCAATTTTCATAAGAGTCACTACTCCTAGGAGAATTAGCCTGGATTATAATGTTCACAGAATGAGGGTTTACATATGCTCTTCCGCCATCCATGTATAAATGTTGGCTTTGGGTTTATTTGTGGCATAATAATGTCTAAAGCTTGGTTAGGGTCAGTGAGGAACTACGACCATTGTCCTGGATATGACTGGATTTGCAGCCCCGAACAGAGCCTGTGGACTTTTTCATTATTTTCTGTGGTGATCCAGGAGGAAAATCTGTAGATTTCTGCGGTGTTTTCAGTGATGAGTAAAAAAAAAAATTATGGTTTCCTGAGCAAATATGCTAATTTATTAAAAACATTGACTGCTCCCTTGTATTCTCCCTAAGGGGTCACCACAGCAGATTAATCTGCATTGATAGTTTGGCAAAGCTTTTATGCCAGATGCCCTTCCTGATGCAGCCCTGGATGGTGAGAGAGGCTTGTATCCCCACCTGGAATCGAACCAGGGACCTTTCACTTGGAAGGCAAATGTGTAAACCACAATACTATGTGGACACCCTCGCCATAAACTTTCTCAACATGACAACAGGTGGAAATAATTATTAATTTATCCAGTCTTTTGAATTTAACACTTTTTATGTCATCATGAAGATTTCAGGACACGTTTTCACCGCATTCAAAGTCATAGCAACAGAAAGGCAGAAAAGGAAACTTTAGTTTAGCGGGAAAATGGTGTAATTCTGCGGGTGCAGATTTCGCGTGGGTCTGCTTATCGTGTCCTTTCTGTACCTCACTCATTACAATAATGGAGCTGGATGAGCCACTGCATCATTAGCGTTCTGGTGTCTTCAAACTTTACCCCCAAAAGTCTGGCCTATTTGGGATTTTGAAAACTAGTCCAATAATTGTTACACTGTAACAAATCAGGAATGATTATTTACCAGGAGTGGCTGTGGCACATAGTGTCCCAGTGGTGTAGTGATTTACACATTCGCCTTCCAAGCGAAAGGTCTCTGGTTTGATTCCAGGTGGGGACAGAAGCCCCTCTCACCATGCAGGGTTGTGTCAGTAAAGGCATCTGGTGTTCAAATCTCTGCCAGATTACCAATGGGGATTTATCTGCTGTGGCGAACCCTTGGGAGAATACAAGGGAGCGGCAGGTACTCAGTGGCTGTGGCACATGTTAAAGTAGGCCTGCTGGACCCAAACTAATGGCTTCAAATGCATTATCCTGACATTAATGACAAAGGAGCAGCACAGGTCAACACTTTCCAGTTTAGTCCAGTGGAACTAGAAGAATCTATAGTTCCTGATGAATTATTTTGAATTTCAAACATGTAAGTGCACTGACATCATGCACAAACTCATCCACACAGTGTGTGTGTGTCTGTCTTAGAATGTCAGGTTGCGATTTGGAGAGCCAACACCTAAGATTCAGGGTCAATGCGAGTCCTTGTGTTTTGTCTCCTACTCGTGTTTGTCTGTGTTAGTCACACAGCCTGTCAAACCTGCGTTTTTGCTTGTGTGTATCTTCTGAAAGGCCTGTGTAGCTTGCTGACAGGGAAATCAGATGTACAAAGGCACAACAAAAATGCACTCACACACAGATGTCTCAGATGCTTCTTTTCCCTCCAAACCCAACTCCACACAGAGATATCGTAAGGCGCAACACGCTGTGCCGGCAGGCCCACCGCTGTGGCCATGGTTTTCACTCTGAACATCTCCTTACCAGCAAAGCTCATGTTTGCTGATCTTCCTGTCTGTCCCACCTGCAGCCTTCAGCCTAGCACAAAGAAAGGTCAAAGCTGCTAAAAAAAAAGTATCTTTGTTTTGCTCTTCTAACATGCAAGCACAGCAAGACACAAGGACAAACTACAGGCCTTTGGGGAAAATAAAACAGCTGTTTGTTTGTTTTGTGTGATTGTCGCTGTTTTGCAGTTTGATTTTTTTATATATATTTTATTTATTTATTACATTTTTTTGCTGACACAGTCCCGGAAGCAGTGAGTTCACAAGGGAGAGGTGGTGTTTAGTGATTCTGTTTGCGCAGCATTTTCTCTCCAGGACACGATGTCCTGTTGCAGTTTTGTAAAATTAAAACAAACCATACAAAACTAATAAATAATAAGCACCATAAGGAACAGCTGAAATGCAGTACTTTTCCTTTCATGGCATAGCAAACAAAAAAAAATTGAATTTTGTGGAGGGTTTTTTATAGCAAAGTTGGCAGTCCTGGTGCACTGAGGGAGGGTGTTTTTATTACCAGTACTCACACTTTTGTCAGAGTCAGAGGTGGTCATATTGAAAATATAAACCTATTCATGCGGTGAATGTCAGAAAGCAGCCTCTGCCACACATTGATAACACAGAGAACATACAGTAGATAAAAGAATGAAGTTTTTTATTTTGTGTGCATTTGTTTTCCGTACAGCAGCCTCCTGCTAAGGCTTACAAGACATACATTTATACAGGACACAACCAGACTCATTTATACATGCATTTTGAAAGAACAAATTCAGAAACCAGTGGCAATATTTGTTAAAATAGTGGAGATGTAAAATTAAATTCTAATTAAATAGTCCATCATGCTTTTTGCTTTTGAATACTTAAATGCATCAAAATAAAATAATTATTCCAATTTTTGATCTGTTCACTGGAGTATTCCCATGCGTTGTGCCATTTTCTAAGAGAAAATTTCCACTTTTATCATACCATGCAACTCTCACTGCTTGTTTTCCTGCTGAATATCTGAATCTGAATTTGCTCATCTCAGTAACAATAAAAGCCATAACGATTACTAATGTTATAATGAATTTGCATTACAATGTAAATTACCAGAATGAAGGCAAATCTATGTAAAATAACCAATGACTGATGACAGAGCAGCAGGTGAAGGAATGCATCTTTACCAATGTGCAGATTTCATTAAAAGAATGTAGAAATTAGCATTTATTTCTCTGCAAGAGCACAAGTGCCTTCCTGTGTACCCACAGACAGACAGACAAACACAGCTGAGGTTATAGAGGAGGTCAGGAGAGAGCAACCATCTGATGCCAGCAGATGGAGGGATGCAGGGAGGGAGGAGAGGAGAGGAGAAGCTGCAAATCAGGACGACGTGACCAAATGCTTATCGGCTGTTCTTAAGTCGCTGATTTCACTTTGCATCCTGTCTGCTCCAGCGCGTCCACCTTATGTTTATGCTAAACTTTGCAAGAGAGAAGATGGTACTTTACAAAATATATTCAGCAACTCTGAGTGCGAGAAGTGAATAATTGAAGTCCACAGGCACCCAGAGATATTTGGTAATAATGCTTTAAATCCACGCAGCATTCGAATCTGATGGTCACATGAGGGAAAACAGGGATACTTTTCTCTGTCATCGCATCCATTTCCCATTTAGACTTGTAAATGAGGTGCTTGCCTAGTGCAGTTGTTGGACCTGCTGCAGCAGCACTATCTCAGGAACACACTCGCTTCCGTGTCACCTGAAGTCACCTCTGTCTCTTTCTCTCTCTGTCTTTGTCGTAGAACGGAGCAGTTCCAGGAGAGCCAGTGAAGAAGGATGAAAACTCCCGGAGAGGGAACTGGGGAAACCAGATTGAGTTTGTCCTTACTAGTGTGGGCTATGCTGTGGGCCTGGGCAATGTCTGGAGGTTTCCGTACCTCTGCTACAGAAATGGAGGAGGTAAGCATTACAATGAAGAGCCAAGATCATTTTCTTTATATTATTACAACCAGTGGCATACCGTAGCTGTATTCTAAATAGGAACCTCAATTCCAAAGAGTTAGGATCCTGTGTAAAACGTGATTGAAAACAGAACACGGTGATTTGAGAATATTTTTCAGCCTATATTCAGTTGAATACAGTCAAAAGATAAAATATTTAATGTTTAAACTGATAAACTGTATTGTTTTGTGGAAATATGCACACATTATTAATCTGATGCCTCCAAGACACTCCAAAAAAGTTGGGACAGCTGCAAGAAAAGACTGGGAAAATTGTGGAATATTCAAAAAACACCTGAAACATTCCACAGGTAGGCAGGTTAATTGGTACTATGACTGGGTATAAAAGGAGCACCCTTCAAAAACCCAGCTGATTACAAGCCATGATGGTGTGAGGTTCTCCACTTTGTTAAATGCTGCATGGACAAATAGTCCAAGAGTTTATTCATGTTTTTTCAACGTGCAGTTGTGAGGAATTTAAAGAACTCACCAACTACAGTCTATATATCATCAAAAGAAGCTGAAAACCAACCTTCAGTCACCCAGGAGGCACTGGATTAAAAACTAAGATCATTCCATGATCGATATTACACATGGGTTTGGGAACATTCTGCATTGCATTGTGAGTTCAGGCAGTGCATTGCTGCATCTACATGTGTAAGTAAAGACACTACCATGCAAAGCAAAAACCATATAGAAACAACATCCCAAAACGTCACTGACTTCTCCGGGTCCGGGTTCATCAGTGTTGGACTGACCCAAAGTGGAAAAGTTTGCTGCCATCTGATGAGTCCAAAATTCATTTTGTTTGTGGAACTAATGGCTGTCGAGGCCTTTGGGCAACAAGAGGAAAAGGACCATCCAGGCTATTATCAATGCAAAGTTCAAAAGCCAGCATCTGTGATGGTATGGGGGAGTATTAGTGATCATGGAATGGGAAACCTACTCATCTGTTGAGGGCCTATGCTGAGAGGTACATGCAGGTTTTGGAGCAATATATGCTTCCATTCAGACAATGTACTGCTTATTTCAGTAAGACAATACCAAGCCACAATCTGCACAAGTTAAAACAGCATGGCTTCACAGTAAAAGAGTACAGGAACTAGACTGGCCTCTCTGCTATCCAGACTTGTCTCCCATTAAAAAATATATGAAGTGCAAAATAGGATGACAGAGACCCAGGACTGTTGAGCAACTTAAATGCACATCAATCCAGAATAGGAAAGAATTCCACTTCCCAGCTGCAACAATTAGTGTCTGCAGTTCCCAGACGCTTACTGTAAAAGGTGACGTAAAAAGAAAAGGAGATGTAACACAGTAGTAAACATGCTTTCTCCTTTTTTAGAATGTGTTGCAGGCGTCAAATTCAGAATGTAGTTTTTATAAAAAAAAAACCATAAAATTTATCATTTGAACTTTAAACAGCTTGTGTTTGCACTGTGTTCAGTGAAATCTAGGTTGAATCGGGTTTGCAAATCAGTGTATTCCATTTTATTCATATTATAAAAGCATCTTTTGGAATTGCTGTTAGTGTGATACAGAGCAAGGTAAGCAATTAGATGATGACTTAGAAAATATGTCAAAACAATTTTCATGAATGATCATGTTTATGTTTTGAACCTTCCATGCTGAAAGGGGCTTGTGTCCCCACCTGGAATCGAGCCAGGGACCTTTTGCACGTAAGGTGAATGTGTAAACCACTACCCTACAGGGACACTCATGCTTATGTTTTGACAACATTTCAAAAAAATAAGGTAAATGTATGGAAAAGGAAATCCACCATAATTTCACTCAGTAAGCTGGTAGAAAGTGTAATATATAGAAAACAAATATGACCTGCTTGATTTGTTGCTGTGAATTTCAAATCAGGAAAGAGAAATTATTTTACTTTGTAGAGTTACAGTTTGCTTTCAGAGGATGGCAGGAGGATGAAGCACTGCCCCTCAGTAGGCTTCCACAGAGTCTGCCAGTCAAAAGAACGTGAGCTATGGAGCCCAGAGCAAATATTTTCTTTCTTGGGTTCAACTGAAGGGCTGCATATGAAACCTATGCAGTGGAGTGCTAGAATAAAAGTACCACAGTGGGATGAGCTTATTATGTCCCCTTTAAGCAATGCAAAATAAGAAGTCAGTATAAAGTGCCAGACAGTCACCTGTTTTTTGAAAGAACTCATAACCTGAAATTTAGTGAACACAGCACAATTAAAACAGAAGAAAAAAGACTTGGACTTCAGAATCAGAAGCCAGGGGGGGAAATTGCTTAAAACTGCTTGTAAACATCAGAAGAAGACCAACAACTGTATACAGTTGTGGGAAAGTTTTGTAACCCTTTTAGAATTTTCACATTTTCTGTAGAAATATGATCTAAGTCCTAAAAGTAGATAAAGAGAAGCTAAACAAATAAAAGAAAAATACTGGACTTGGTTCAGAAGTAACCCAGGGTTGCTTTGTGATCTCCCACAACATTACATGCCTTGCTCCTCGGGAGGTCTTTAGTTGTTGGCTACTCCTAGAGAATGCGCCTTTTTTAAACAGTTTCTCTGACTTTGGATGGGTGGAGTCCAGTTGTTCACAATTATTTTGCATCCTTTTCCAGCCTGATGAACATAAGCAGCCCTTTTAGAAGACCTCTCATTTGTTCGTGCCTTGACTTGCTTCATCAGCATGTGTTGTAAATATCAGATTTTGTTTTCCCTGTGTTTATATGGGCTGGCAAAGTGGCAAGAAGAAGAAAAAATGCTCTGCAGACAGCAAGACGGGAGGGTGGTTGTGGCCTAACTAACTCTGTTTTATTATTCGGCAGCCAATATACAAAAAATACGGTTGGCAATATAAGGGTGGACTAGCTTGATATAAAATGGAGTCCCTTTCTGGCCATACAACCTCACTCGTAGCCTTGATATGCTCCCTTTCACCAATTTCAGCAACAAACTATTTAACAAATCAGTTGGTTTTGTCAGCTCTGAAAATATGGACACAGTTTCACAAAGAGTTTAAACAATGAAATCTTGTTCTCTTTGGTCCATTATGCAAAAATCATATATTATTACCTTCTAAATTTGACTCTGCATTTGCTCTTTGGAATGGCAAAGGTATTACATCATTCCAGAATCTGTTTTTGAACAGCACATTTGCAGACTTCAAAAGTCTGTTCCTTAAATATGATTTACCCCGAAATAATTTCTTTCATTATCTCCAGGTCGGCAGTTTTCAACAAAAGACCAGACACAGGATCTCAGAGAGGCATGTGGTACTTAAGTTAATCCATCTACTGTTCTTCAAAGCCTCATCAAAATAGTCTCAATGGAAGGGTGGCTGTCAAGCAGCCATTCTTAAATAAGAAGTAACAGAGAGAACAGGCTCTGGTGCCAAATTACACAAGAACTGGACTTAAAATGAGTGACGACAGGTCTTATGAGATGATGAATCCAAATTTGAAATTTTTTGTTCAGATCATTTTTGATAAAAGGTCAGGAGAGAGGAACCACACTTAATGACACAGTGGAGTCTCTGTCATGGTTTGGGGCTGCATCTCAGCTGTTGGTGTTGGGGGTCTTGCCAAAATTGATGGAATTACAAACTCAGAAAAATACCACTGGATTTTGATCCACCGTTCATTACAATCTGGAAAGCATCTGATTGGCATCGGCTTCATTTTTCAACATGATAATCATCCCAAACACACTGGCAATGCAGTAAAAGCCCACCTGGATAGAAAAATACACAGTGGAACAATATCAGTCATGGATTGGCCACCCCAGAACCCAGACCTCAATATTATTGAAGCAGATCATCTTGAGAGAGAACAGAATAAAAGGTAGCTAAGACCCAAGGACGAGCTTTGGGATGTCTTTTACGAAGCCCGAAGAACGCTTACTGAAGACTACTTATTAAAGAAATGACAAGAAAGCTCGCCTAGGAGAGTTCAGGCCGAATAAAGGTGGCATTCAATCTAATTAGAATTGTACAAACCCTGTTTTTGCCTCGTGTGTTGTATTTCCAGTCATGTTTGCACATATTTCAATAAATTGTTGCACCTATTTTCCATTTTCCTTGAAAATGTAAAGGAATGAGGGATGACTCAAGACTTTTGCACATGTATGTGTATATATGGGGCTGATCACCAAATTTCAAGAATGGTGACATCGCTATTAAGAGATCCATGTGAGCTCAAACAGTAGATATCAATGTGAACTTAAGCACATGCATATCTACTGTTTAAGCTTTCATGAATCTCTTATTAGGGATGTCACCATTCTAGAAATTTGGTGATCAGTACCATAGAATGTACAGAAAACATTAACATGGCCACCACGAGGTCAACCATTGGGTTCTGGGCACTGCAGTTTGAAGCATCAGCGTTAGCATTTTGACTGTTGCCATGTTGGAGCCAGGCTTTACTATATTTGATTGAGAAGGTGGAGTGCTTTGTTATCATCATCATTAACAAGCTGCATTGATCTGCACAGAGTCAATGTATAGGTACACATACCTGATAATTAACAGACTAAGCTGACTGATAAAGCAGTAGATTTTCGTTCACCAAAGCTGAAGTAGAAATTTCTTAGACAGGCTGTTCCTCACACCAGGCCACCAAAAGGCAGTAACACCACACACACATATTTATAAAGTTAATTTAGTGATTAGCCAAGGCGATCAGTCAAACCAGCCACACCTCAAACTTTAAATCGTCATTATCTAAAAAGACTAATTTAAAAAGTAAAACACCATAAACAGTTGTTACTAAGGGGAAACTATCCATAGAGGCTGAAAGTGTTTTTTGTATTAAGCCGCAAACATGCTTTCAGTGCTGTTTGTGATGAGCCTGTGGGGATTAATTTGCCACTCCAGGAACTGTAGTTTTTGGCACTTCTGTTTTGGCTTCATTTTTCACCCTTAGGACTTTCTGCTTGGCCAGTACCAGTACAACTGAAATTTCATGATTCTGCTTATGATCTCCAGTGCTTGTGGCATCTGCAGTAGCTTTGGTACATTACTAAATGTACCAAATGTACCAAAGCAGAGAAGAAGTAGTACTGACAATGTTTTAGAATTTTGACAACAATTTGGTACCAATGTGGCATGGTCCTATGACATCATTTAACGCTGATAGTAATACACCACATCAAAATGGCTAAAATGGCCGTATGGTCAAATGTGTTGCTGGTGCTTTTTTTTGGCATTGTAAGGAAGGACGATGCACACCGATCAGGCATAACATTATGATCGCCTGCCTAATCAGAATCAGAATGGGGGGGTTACTCAATATCATGTTGGTCCACATTTTGCTGCCCTGTGTGCATCACTGAGCCTTGGCTGCCCATGACCCTGTCGCCAGTTCATCACTGTTCCTTCCCTGGACCACTTTTAATAGATACCGACCACTACAGACCACAAGAGCAGCAGTTTTGGAGATGCTCTGACTCTGTCGCATAGCCATCACAATTTGACCCTTGTCAAACTTGCTCAAATCCTAACGCTTGCCCATTTTTCCTGTGTCTAACAAATCAACTTGGAGGACAAACTGTTCACTTGTTGCCTAATATACCCCACCCACTAACAGGTGCCATGATGGAGAGATATTCACTGTTATTTACTTAACGTCAGTGGTCATACTGTTATGCCTAAATGGTGTATACAGTCGTGTAATGTGTAGTCAGCTCGTCAGTACAGACTACAATAGCACAAATGATACTACTTCAAAGACCAGCACAAAAACCATGTTTTTAATCACACCACTCACAAAGATTAGCAGCAAAAGTCAGACATCAGTGTACAAAGTTTTGGTGACCTTGCGTCTTCTGTCTGCTCAAGACTGTTGTTAGCTGAGCCTAAAGCTGAGCTATTTTTTTTTTTTTTTCAGCATTTTTTTT
>VUQH01038751.1:0-17830 GCA_015106775.1 Etroplus canarensis | reverse complement strand
CAAGTTGCCGAAGGTGTCAGGAAGTTCATTTCTGCGTCCAAATTTTGGTCGAGTCTAAAATTTCGACGCGGAAATTTTGCCCTCTCCCGAAGGCGCAGAAACGCCAGGAAGTTTTCAGGAATGATAAAGACAGTGAAAGGAAGCTTTCAAGAATATGCACAGAGGTTGCGGATTTACTAAATTCGCATTCCGCGTCTTGTCCGCGCCCTAGTGGATGCTAGGTTTAACAGAAGCAGCCGAAAGAAGAAGATGATTGAAGTGTCTTCCAAAATACACCAATTAATGGTACACACATCGGAAGCATGTTAATAACCTTGCAGAAAAAAGAGCAGCACACACATTTATGCATATGGCACAGCTGCAGTAACTTCAGTAACACAAAGATTGGTCAGGATTGGATGGCAAAATTTTTTGTTCTTCTACGCATGCTATAGGTAAATTCAGCTTTATGATTGCACACAAAGTTATGCAGCCCTCGTTCAGATGAATCCTGTACTTCACCCAATTTCTCTGATTTACCTTTAGAACAGTTTTCCCCCCATCTAAGACCACACAGTCTCCATCAGTGACTTTGTCATTATAGCAGAACACACTGATTCAGCTGCTTTTCCTTAACATGGATTGCCATGCTGTTTCTAGAGAGAAGCATATGTGTAAAACACAGGCTTATATTTTGTTATTTTTGTTACTATATTACTTGCTTCCTCATTCGATTTTGAGCTAATTTGAGCTGGGTTTGATTGATTGTGGTGGCCATCATTAGCTAGCTGCATGGTGTGTTTAGAAATGTGCACATTTTTAGCAGATCAGCTGCAGAAATTTCAACATCCACTGGTGAATTTTTGTAATTGGGCAAATCTGGCCCTAAATGGTTAAATCATTCTTTGCCTCTTTTACAGCAGCATCTACAATGCAAAAATTATGGCATGGCATTTTTCTTTACTTTAGACTTTCTCTCATAACTGGAAAACACATTTAACTGTCTAGTGTGACTATGATAATGCCCCTTGTCTTTGTCCCTGAGCTGAGCCACAAATCATACACTTAATAAAATTTTAATTAGATGCGTCTATTAGTGCTGCCAGACTCAGTGAAATATTGCTGATGGATTTGCAGTTCATTCAACTGCTCCAGCTAAAACATCCACTCCCCCTTCTTTGGTGCCCATTTGCCCATCTACCAGGATCCTTTCTTTCGCTCTTCTCAAGCTGTTTAAAGTACAGCTCTATCTGAGGGATGGAGCAAAAGACAAGGGCAGGATAGATAGATAGATAGATAGATAGATAGATAGATAGATAGATAGATAGATAGATAGATAGATAGATAGATAGATCTCATATTTTCTCTGAAAAGGAATGAATGTCCTAGGGGAACCAACAACAACCAAAATGCTTAGTCAGGCTCTTATTTCACATGTTCTTGTGCTTTCTGTAGGCTATATACCTTTCTTGTCATGATCATATTGTACTATTAAGTTCAACAGAATCACTGTTAACCTCATGCTTATGCAACATAAACTCATGACCTCTGTCAGCATGGGGAGAAATGCCAAAAGAAGACATATGTGTGTTTTTGTGAAAATGACACAGAGCAGTTACTTTATACGCATTCCCTTTTAAGGTTTTGGTATCTAGGAATAGCTCAGCTACATATAAATTCAGCTGGTTCCGCCTCTATTCCTTATTCCATTCTCAGCCCAGGGTTCCTGGCAACATGCTTACTGATGACAAGGCTTGCAAGTGGTGGATGGAGGGACAATAAGTGATCACTGACATCTGTAACAAGAATAAGTTAGCTTGCCAAGCTACCTGTAAAAGAGGCAGAGAACTGTGAGTCGAGATTCACCTAAACGTAAATCCTAATGCTTATTTTTCTCCAAATATTGACTAAAATTTAACTGAACAGTTCGACTGAATCAATGCACTATTTAAAAGAGAGGCTTTTGGTTGGAGTTACTAAAAGTTATTAAAACTATCAATAGTTTTAGTAACTAGTAACCTTGCCATGAACTCCTGGCAAAAATTGCTACACTATAAAGAATAACAGCAACAAAGAGACTGCAAGTTGAAAAATCCCAGAGAAAGGAGGCATGAATTTAACTATACATTACCTCACACAAATACTGCATAACTGCAAGAGATCCTAGATAAGCATGAAGGCAGTTCTGCAGCATGCTGACAGTGCAAAATGAAACACAAAGACCTTTGAGGTGCAGAAGAAGATGTGGGAGTTACTTGTCAAATCAGACATGTAGATAGGATGCTGAGAGGCAGCAAGGTAAAGACACAGGGGAGTGTAGACTGGCAATTAGTGTAGGTTGATTTAGGTTGAGAAGCCACCCACGTCCGTCTTGGCAGGAGCAAAGTCAGGCCTAGCAGCTCTGAGAAACACCAGGTTAATTGGTGGTGTGGAGATCTGTTCTAGTGCGTGCACTGTGTGCTAATATAAATCTCCCCTCCAACGTAGAGCGTATTTGACCAGATGTGTGCTAAATCACACACATCGCTAATGCCACCCCCCTTCAGACCTAAACCCCTAGGTTCACATACATAAAAAATCCCAGACACATGGATGCACAGAGAAATTAGCATCACTGGCAAACAGCTGTTTTCTTCATGCGCTGCCATTGGCTGATTAGAGAGATTCCATTCTAGAAATAGCCTGTATTTACAGAGACAGAGATAAGACTCAAACACACACTAACCCTATAATCAAAGATGTGTGCAAAAGTGTGTACTTGCTCATAATTCTGATTTTTTTCACTAGAGTGGCTGGCTTCTCATCCTTGGCAATTAAAAGGTACCAATTGTGGTTGTCATTAATCAGCATGTCTGCATGGCAGTCTCCAATTCATAACTGTCAAATGCAATGGGCAGAAAGTAATAGGTCACCAATTATACATGGGGAGCCTTGTAAGGCTTTGGAGACAGTAGATTTAAACACAGCACCCACTGAGTCACACTGAGACACATGCACACACTCAACTCAATAGACATGAATGCACTCAGGGGTCTGTACCTGCACAGAATCAAACATGCATTCATAAGCACACATAAATTTGTACAACACGTCAAGAAGTCACACACCTTCCATTTCTCCCTCAGCGAGAGGTTTGACAGGACCTGAGGTGAGGAAAAGGCGAGAGAGGGGAGGAGGCAGGAGGAGGGTGAGCGAGTGGCGAGAAGATGAGAGCACGAGCACTCCAAGTCCTCCTAACAACAGCGCACTGAAAAGAAACGTTTTCCCTCTTAGGCCCAAACTATGTTTTAGTGAAGGTGGGAAGCAGCTGTTGATCTGGAGCCCCATAAAAAGAAGCCACAATAGAAAGTTCAGCATTTTTCTGAAAACCAGTCCAGCTTTGTTAGTTCAGTGACAAAAACCTAATGAGAAACATTCATGACTCAGACAGGAACACAGATTGGCAATCTTAAATGAATGGCAAGGGTCAAAAACTCATCTTTCAGGGGCAGAAACATCTAAAATATGAAGTTTGAGACTTTGCAAACTAGTCAGTCAAAATGTGTTTAGGTTTTGTATCACCAGTAAAGCCATGTCATTAGCTATGTATAACCCATGAACACACACACACACATACAGTACTACACATTCTCCCACATATGACTTAAATTCAGCATTTGGATTGGAGAGCTGAATGATATAATTGCCACCAGATGTAACGCGCTGTCGAGCAGCAAGTTCTGGTTTCTAAATAAACAGGCTTTTATGACTCATAGCCTCAAAGTGGTGACGGAGTTCTGGTTTCCCCTGTTGAAACACAAATAAATAATCAAGAGCACCCCCTCAACGTTCCACCATTACCATTTTGTTCTTGGCGAGCTGTCGCTGGTGAGTGTATGGTTCACATTAGCCTGAAAGGAAATAATGAAATGCTGTTCATCCTTTTTCAGTATGGATTTGTGTACTGTTTTCTTTTTCAGCATAATCTTCGAAGCACAGAAACACAATGAACACGCACACACTCACAAGTGACACAGTATACACATATTAACAGACTGCAGGCCAACCTTAGCAATTTAAGATTTCTCCTGCACTATGTTTTTTGTACACTTTTTCTTTTGCACATGTACATGAGCAACTTCTGTCTGCCACTCAAAGGCAACCTGATAATAGATTGCCTGAAACTGCTTAAGCTGTCGAGGAAAATTTCTGTCTAGTAAATAGTACAAAAATACAAATGCATTAAAAAATTTAAATGCACGCATTTATTCAAAGTAGAATGATTCATATAGTTCTCACACATCTATAAAGAATTACAGAAACTTAAAGCATTTAGTTAAGTAAGGTAACATAATCCTGCTCAGAGGAAACCACATGCTATCAGAATATATGATTTTTGGCTTTTTAACTTTGTGTTTCCAGGTCTTGGCAGTCATGAAAAATAAGCATTCTTCCTAACAAAAGTACAAACATTTTTTTTCAAAAGTACTTTTGTTCTTCTTCAAGACACAGAGTTAGAGTTCTTCTCATGATGTCATGGGTAAACTAACAAGCCTGACATCCATCTAACTTTGTGGTTAAGATCAGCAGGTGTCTAGCTAGCCCAGACACTGGAAACAGTCCAACATATCAACAGGCTGATGAGCTGAGATGGGGAGAAGAGTTGCTGTCTCAAGAGGAGGAGTTGAAGAGCCTCTCTGTCTTGTTCACGAGTGGTGAACATATGGAGCAGGAGATTGACAGGTAAATCAGTGTAAAATCAGTAGTGTTCTGGAAGCTGTTGTTTTGCTGATTGATGTGCGTTCCAACCCCTACCTATAGCCATGGGCTGTTGGTAGTGATAGAAAGAATAAGATCATCCATTCAAGTGGCAAAAATGAGTTCCCTCTGTAGGGTATCTTTTCACCCATAGAGATAGGGTGAGGAGCTTTGTCATTCAGGCGGAGCTCAAAGTAGAGGTGCTGCTCCTTGGTAGGTGATTTGGACATCTGACTGGAATGCTTCTTGAGACATCGTAGGAGAGGTGTTTTGAGCAATGAGACCCCTTGGCAGAATCAATGCATGATTATGGCTCCTGGATGGCTTGGGAACGCCTGTGTATTTACCCCGGAAGAGCCAGAGGCAATGGCTGGTGAGAGGGAGGTCTAGGCAGCTTTGATTGGACTGCTACACCTGTGACCCAGACATTGATAAGTTGTAGAAAATGAATGGATGATTTATATCATTGCTTGATCTGTACCAAAACCAAACTTTGGAAATGACATGCTGCTGAAGCTCTGGGGTGTCACAGCATTTTCCATAATGTTAAAGTACTGTATTCCTTTATGTTGCAGCCCTTTGTCTCATAAGTCGCTCATAATTAATACTTTTATTGCATTCAAAGCACCTAATGGCGGGGGATCTCTTTGGACATGTCAAGCCTCACGAAAAGAAAGTAATATACACATGTGCCCGCGCCGATGCTTACTCTATAGGCAAAGACAGTGATGGCTGGCACCTGCAGGTAATGCAAGTATTCTTGCAGCTCTTACTTTCCTCAGACTAGAAAGAGCAACTCTATTATTAGCAAGCATTCTCACACATCACTTTTTTAATCAATAATTTTACTTTAGTTTAAATATCAAAACTCAATTAAGGTACAAAATGTGTACAAAACATTAAATAACTGACTGTACCAATGTACAGTAACACAACTGGTTGCTGTTTTATTGGCCTAAGATTACATCATTCGTACTGTTAAGCAAAAACACCAACCCTTCCATTTTGTCCACACCTCTCATCACATATACAATTATCCACTCAGTATGCTAAGCCCAGTGTCAAACCTCCAGTACCCAGGACGCCACAGTACATTAGTTTCTGTGTTAGCAGTCAGTCCTTTCGGTGTCCAGAATGAATGCTAGGGACCTTTCTTTCTCCAGGTGCCAGCAGGTAGAATTTTAGCAATTGACGGCCAAATTATAGATATTCTGCAGAAAGGAGACAGGTTAATAGCCTGAGTAGAAGACTGGAGGAAGCGTGTACTAGAAAAGTACATGCAAGCACAGATCAGTATGTGCACGAAGGAGCAAAGTAACATGTAATAAAGGTGCACTTAGTCAAAGCAGAAACTCAATAAAACAATACATAACGGCTTTTCATTTTAAATGTAATAACCTTAGCTAATTCTTTCCATTGAAAGATAGTTGCGTCCCTCGATCTTGCTTATCGTGAGAGGTTGGCCATGTATTAAACTGATGAGGTGTGTCGGGGGCTCTTTTACCATTTGTGCTCTGTGCATTTTAATTACAAGATAAATCCTAATAAAACACTGACACACTTAAAAAATGTGAAGGTGTATTTTGAAAGAAGACATGAATGTTTGGGTCTGTTCGTCCTGTTGTATACATACCCCCTATATAATGCAATGTAACTCTTTAGGCCAAACATTCACCATCCATTTTCTTATACAATCTGGGACTGAGGCAAGGCCAAATGGTCTTTATATATATATTCATATAAATATATAGCTTTTTCATTGGTGACTTTTTAAACAAACATGCACTTGTCTCCACCACCATCAACCACAGTGGGAAAATCCATTATTTTTTCCAATCAGCAATTGCACAGCCAAATATATTTCTTTCCATCCAACTATTTGTTTGGCTTTTTTTTCCCCCTAAAAACTTGTTAGAAATACATTTTTTTGTATTAGAACTGGGTTTTAAAACTTCTCGTCTTTGCAGTTTTATTATTCTTTAAATGTAAGTGAAAACACAAACTACACAGAAAGCAAGCAAATATTGGTCTGCCACAGACTAGGTGGAAATACAATGATTTCTGTCTTTTCCTGAAATAGATGCACAAACACACTTTTTCTGACTTCAAAAGACTGTCATCATTATCTGTATTGACAGATTTCAAACCATGTTCAAAAAATAACGATATTCATTCATCTACTTTCTATGCATTGGGTGCAATCCTCAACACTGCAGCAGCATTTTCTATGCATGGGTAACAGCCAGGAAGCAATCTTTATCGTGGATGCATGGCACTCAAAGGAAAGAAAATTGTTCAGGCTGAGTTGAAACCAAATGACAACAATATGGCTGAGTGTTGAAAATAAGTTTGGACTACAAAAAGCAGCAACTTCAGAATGGGAAAAATTTTGTGAACTGAAAACAGACATTAGATTTTTAGTATTTTTTGATTTGTTGGTGTGATCTAGTTAAAAATGTAACATAAATACAAACTCTTTATTTTACCTTTTTTCCTTTTTATATTTTATAAGAGAAACAAGTCTTATACAGTGACTGTCCTGACCCCCTCACCCCTCTCAGCTTGAAAATTCCATCATTTGAGTCTTTTGACTACAAAATGAAACATTTCAAATAAATTGCCTCTTGGCTTGGTTTTGATTCTGACTCATGCAATCACATTAAGAGTGCACTACTTCCCCCTGTGCAGTCCATATTTAAGCTTGTCAATTTGGCAAATTTCAAAAGCCAGTGATTTCCGCATAAGCAACATTTACCTCCCAAAATGCTATGTATCTATCAAGAAAATCTAGTGGTAAAAAAAAATCCCCCATACATATACAGAATCAAAGATAATGGTAGTATAAAGGAGACAGCCACTTACAGGTGTAAGAAACAAGGATGTGATATAAAAATAATCATGGAATTTTTCAAACTGTGTTAAAATTATACATATATGTATATATTAGGTCTTTTGATTGATAAAAATAGCTAATCAAACACACAATTTGCATTATTTTTGGGGGGTTTTCTTCTGTGGACTGAACCATGGAACAGTGGATATTTAAATGTAAAATTACTTATTGCAAAATAAATACACTTTTTTCCAAAAGAATCTAAATGATGAACAGCAACACTAAAGTACTGTACTATAGTTTGACAGAATACTTAATGATGTTATTATTTATTGAGTGATGCATATACACATTGCCCTCTACGCTCAGTTCATCATTTTAGTAGTCAGTACCAGTCTGTTGCTTTTCTTTTTTGCATCAGTCAAGAGTTGTAAATAAACCCTGACACTATGCAATCATTGGACTGGCATTTACTGTACTTTGTAACTGTGGCAAGCAAATACTACTACTGCTTCCTACTACTGTGAAAGGTACGGCACTAATCTCATGAACAATATCAGTTGTGTCTTCTTTGTTCTTAGCTTTTTGTGATTAATATTTACTTTGCACTGTCACTTAACTGTAAACTATACTTCCAACTGTGGTTTGTCATGATTACCAAAGAAAACAGATTATCAGCCAGGCTTTACAGTCATAGGACCGAGAAACTGTCAGCACTTTGGTGCCGTGGTTAGCACCTTTATCACACAGGAAGAAGGTCCTGGGTTTGAATCCACCAGCCAGTTGGGGCCTTTCTGTGTGGAGTTTGCATGTTCTTCCTATGCCAGGTATCCCTCTGGGTACTCTGGCTTCCTCCCACAGTTCAAAGTAATGCATGGAGTTAGGTTAACTGGTGATTCTAAACTGCCTATGGGCATGAATATAAGTGTGAAGGGTTGTTGGTCTCCTTTTGTCATCCCTGCAATGGATTGGCAGCCTGTCCAAGATGTACCCCCATCTTGCCCTGTGGGAGCTTGGATAGGCTCCAGCCTTCCCCCAAGCCCTGTGACCCTGAATTGGACAAGGAGAAGAAAGTGGATGGATGGTAGCATGAGACTCTTGACCAACATGTGATGCAGAGGTTGGGACCAACTCTGTGATAGTAGAGTATCAGCATCACTTAGACAATGTGATGATAAACAAAAGGCTCTACACACACACACACACATACAGTTGGCACGAGATGACTTTATGTTAAATTAAAAGTAAGAAAAAATGTAATTTAGCTGTTTGTTCCTGCCAATAACTCTCACCTATGGGACCACTTTGTTCTTGCTACCTCTTGTACCTCAGCTCTTTCTTCACCATGCTCTTATTCCCCACCTTCAATAGCTTCTTACTTTCCTGTCCTCCCTGCCTCCCCTCATGTGCTCTCTATGATACACAAATACTACAACAGCTGGAAGTGGAATGCTTCATCCAGACTTGGCTAGCCACCAACTTTCTCTCTCTGCTATTTTAAGCTCCTGCCTCCTTTTCTCTCTGTTTCTCTCTCAATTTAGTGTAAAGTATAACAGACACTGACAGATGTTGAATCCCCGCTTTACTCCTTATCCCCTTCTCTCTGTTTGACTCTGCTTTCCCCTTGCTCTCTGTTTTATTGGTGAAAATTTGCACAACAGCCATTGACACAGATGTTGGATGTTGTTCACGGGATCCAATTCTCTCTCCCCCTTTCACTCACCCTCTCTCTCTCTCTCTCTGTCTCCCTCTCAGTCTGCACCTGTGCAGAGTTTGTGCCAAGCTCCTGTTGAGTCTTAATGGGAGGTCCAAACATTCCCGGAGCTTAGCTCATGAAAGCAAATCTTCCATTATTATACACTGTATTATGGGCTGGGGCAGTCCTGTTTGGAGAGTCACCAGCAACTAAATGTTAAAGTGCTCGCTCAAAGGGAACGGCTGGTTTTTGCTCTGTGATGTTGTAAGTTCTCTCATTTGAATTAACTGTTGCTGTGAAATGGTATCACATACATATAAATGGAATTGAATTCAGTGATGCAATATCATGTCAGTGATTTCTAGTGTGTAAACATACAAATATTACCAGTTGTACAGGCGTTATCAAGATTGAAATACGTATGATAAACATTTTTTTGTAGGCATATCTTTCCGTATATGCAAACACATATGCTGTGGACAGAAGCTATTTCAAACCCATACACATGGTTTTAAAAATTGGGTATGAGTTTTTTAAGCATGCTGTAATGCCTACCATGACCTTAAGTTTATTTTTATGCTTTTACGAAACCTGAAAATTTGCTACAAACATATCTACACAGGTGCATGGCTTGAGTTGGTAAACAGAAGGATTCAAGTTATTGATGACTGACATTTGCTCCTGCTCCTGTAGGTACATCACAGTTCACTGGAATCTTTTTTCTCTTCTTCCTTCCTTTTTTCCTTTTCCCCTGTTGGACAGTGATTTGGTGGCTTTTTCCTCTAAATTCCTTGTGAAGTAATTATGACATTTCTCAGTTTGACTATTTTTTTTTTTAATCTTTAAGATATAATTGGAATAACTTTATAATCACTACAAGAAGTGACTGGAACTACACAGTAAATGAAAAGAGAAAAATCTTCCTAAAAAGTTTCTAAAGTTGGAAAAAAAATCTTGATGGCACAAGTTTTTAGTGAAATTATATGATTGGGTGGGAACTTGCTCCTTCAGTAATTGGAGCTTTTCATCAGTAACAACAATAACTTTCAACAATAATGGTCTTGTTAATATGTAACTTGATAACTTGCTGTAGACTGGTGACCTGTCCAGGTTGTAAGGTTCTAGCCATCTTGCTGAGAGGCAACACTGCTAATTAACCACCGTGGCACCAAAGTTTATACAGAACCAACAATAAGTTCTAAACAATTTGTGTCTCTGTTGTTGCTTTTTAATCAAGATCACCTTTTAGAAAAACTGTGTTGTAATATTGCCTACAGCAGATTTTAGAAACTGCAGTTTCTGCAAAGTGTTTGAATTTCAGAAAATAAAAAATAAAAAGTTTTGCATGATATAGATGATCTCAAAGATTTACAAGCTCATCTGCTGTTTTTAAATCATGTAGTCAGATTTCTCAACACAACAAGCTTAACATTTCCTAAGTCCTTATAAATTCTCCTTCATGCCTTTTCTTGACCTGGTGATGTTTTCCACTGAGGTCAAGGAAAAGTGCTTGCGGAAAAGGAGTTTATTAGACGATTCAAACATACACGTGATGTCAAATATTTGTTTACCAATGTTAAGCTCCAAACTGGTCTCCATGGATGATTCATGCTTGCCATCATCTTCTGCAGGTAATGGCTTTTTGATGTGCCGAACTCTTAAATCAATAACAGATGGAATTACAAAAAGATTTAACCACTGAGGAAAATGCAAGAGAGATGGCGCAAGTTGAAGATGAAGGTGAGCAAAATGTAATGTCTGTATGCCAAGAGAAAAAGAGATCAGGTGTAAGACAGAGAAAGGAAAGGATAGAAGGGAGCGAGATACTGAAAATGAGTGTGAAACAGATCGGAGGCTGTGTGCAGAAGCAGCAGATGGACTGGGAAGCAGCAGAGTGAGGCGGAGGAACACAGCCTTTGTTCTCCCTAATGCCTATCTTTTTTGTCTTACTATCTCCATGTCTTATTGCCTTTCTGTCTGCTTGCATGCTGGTTGGTTTAAAAATGTTTTAACACTCACCAACAATCTTCTGTTATCCTTATGTCTTCTCTACTCTCTCAGTTACTGCAACTTACAAACTTTACTATTTCCTCTCTTGTTACATCTCTGTTTCCCTGCCCTTAGTTCTCATCTGCTTTACTTTAAAGTTCTCCATTTCTTGTCCAATACAATTTCTTTTTCTTTAACTTGACTTCGTATTATATTGCTTTCCTCTGTTCTCTCCTACTTTGACCTCTAAACTACCTTTTTACATTTCTTCTTGTCTTGTTTTCTCTTTCCCTAGGTCTCACTAATATCCATCTTCCTATACCTCCACAGCAGTTAAAGTCCCCAGAGAACTTGTATACCACATATCTCTCCAGCTTTTCATGTGTCTCTCTCTCCCCTTCGTCTTTGCCAGTAGCCCAGATGTTATGGCACATGCCATTACACCTACACACCATTAGTCCTAATATCTCACTGGGGCAAAAGCATGCACATGGCAGAGCTCTTAGGTGACAACTTTTTCCAAATGGTAACAGACACATGTACACACACACGCATGTGGAAACACAGAGTGGAAATGTTAAGGCATTGCTTTCACTCTAATGTTGGCTAGCTATGACTCTGTTGCTGGTATTGTATTACATTTTGTCTGTGGTTGGTGTGAGCCCATCTTCTTGTACTGTCAAAGCAATAAAAAAAAAGCTTATTTTTTCTGAATCAATCAGAATCAGAATCAGAACACTTTATTAATCCCAGGGGGAAATTATTCACCAGGTATCAGTGAATACAGTTATATTGTGTTAGGATTTATTGATTTTCAATTACATTCATTATTCAGCTCTGAAGTAGCATTTTCAAACGTAATTTTCTCAGAAACTGTAGTCAAACTCATAATTTTATATTCAAAGGTTTGTACGTGTGTATGTTTCCAGGTGGGGACACAAGACCCTCTCACCACAGAGGGTTGCATCAGGAAGGGCATCCTGTGTAAAACCTCTGCCAAATTATCAATACCGATTAATCTGCTCTGGTGACCCCTTGGGAAAAATACAAGGGAACAGCCAAAGGTACATTTTTCACGAGTGTATGTATGATTCTGTCTGAGGCACCCTCCAAAGATCACCACAGCTCTCCTCACAGTGGGGGAGCGCAGTGCCATGCTTTGAACAAAGGATTAGAAGAAGACTGTGTTTCTGTGTGTGTGTGTGTGCGCGCGCGCGCATGAGTGCGTGTGCGAGTGCGTGTGACTGCACACATAACCCTATACCCTCAGGGCTGACTGCTGCCTAGCCTCTATTCTCTCCCCATCCATCTCTAGCTGTGTGTGCGTGCGAGTGTGTGCACACGCGTGCACACTGATGCTATCATCATATTAACATAGATGACAATCTGGCGCGAAGGTGCTGATCAAAGATAAATTTCCCTCCCTGGCTCGCCTCCCGTTAATTACGCCATCTGTGTAGGAACGCAGCGTCCTGAGTGTGGGGGAGGCCGATCCGTCAAATGCTCCGGCTCTCCACCGTCGACAGGAATTCACATGAGACTGATCGCCTCCAACCGTCAGATAGGTTACGCACACATGGTCACAAGGGCACACACGTTCTGTGCTCAGTGTTCAAACTGTTTTAGTACTGGAAAACCTCAAACGCATCTCTCACACACTAACGCTGATACATGTGTATACGTGCAACCTCTTGCTCACCTCTCACCACCAATCACATTCATTTCAGCACCTCTCGTACAGAATTTAACTCAAATCTCAAATGACAAGTTGCCATTTGGCCAGTGTCTCTCAGGTTCTTGAGAGTTCAAATCATTAAGCATCACTTGGTTTAGTTGGAAGCCAGTAGAGCAGCACCAATAGCAACTGGTAACTAGCAATGCATTTACTGTAAAAAAGTATGCTTATACTGTAGGACTGTAAAATGGGGACCAGAAAACACTTTTTTCCAAAAGTGTGGCTGACTGTTTTCACTTTCTAAATCTATTTGTATCATCATGGCATAATGTGGTCCTGAAAACACAGCACCCAATACAAAGAATTTTTTTTAAGTACTTTGGCACGTGTTTGTCTGTGTGTCTATCAGTCTGGGTGTCAGTGAACAGATTTCCTCAACATAAGAGTCACAGTCGTGCAAAAAGCAGTCGTGAAAACTTTACAAATGGTCAAATGAAGGCCACGTTTGACAGCTATGGAATACTCATGTAATAACGTAGCAGTGTTTGCTGGCTCTTATGCTTTGCGGTGCTTTGTGGCTTTTATGATACCATAGCAAGATGATCTCTAGTTAAACACTATTTTCATGTTGGCTACAGCTAATTAACACTTGCAAATATGTTTTGCCAGAATCATTGTGCTGTTTCAATTAAACTTTTTATGAATGTGATGAAAAAATAAATAAAAACTGTGTATTGATCGTACTTTCAAACTTTGGTCTGCTGGGATAAAAATCTTTGCTGTGAACATATTTTCCTCAATATTCAAACTGCAACTAAAACATTGTTTTAAATAATTTGATTAATATTTTCAATTTCAGGGTGTAATTTTGATCATTTTATGTTTTTCTTGTTGCCAATAAATCCCATAAAAACCCTAAACCTAATAAACTCATCCTGCTAACAAGTATCATTTATATTAAAGTTCCATTTTTGGAAAAACACTATTATAATTACAATACTGAGCATGAGCATTGCACTGAGCTCCTTATTACCAGTTTCACAGACTTTCCTTTGCTCTGTTTCTCTTAATACAGTAGACATGCAAGCACTGTATTGAGCTTCTCAAGGTATTTCTGCATCTCTGGCCTTCAGTCTGACTGGGACAATGACTCATTATCAGCTGATGGTATGAGGTTAGTGTTGACTGCTGCATTAAGTGTTTACCTTCAGCTTGTCTCTGTGAAAAAGTCAAAAGATGACTATTTTCATCTCCAATAATAGATAATTTTGCAGAATAGCAGCATAGCTCTGTCTGGGATTTCTCTGCTCTTCCATGTGCATAGCTGTAAAGCTGGAGCTGAGGAGAGCAGTGGTAAGATCAGGAGTTTGATAGAATTTAAGTCAGAAACAACATGAAAGGAGGAGCTGGGTCTGAGACAGGTTGCAAAGCAGCTTGCAGGTGCACAAGAAATTTGACCAGGCTAAAGTAGCTTTTATGGTACACCTGTAAGTGTAGACAAGTATCAGCTGAGCCAGGAGCTGATGTGGGCTGGCCCTGATATCAGCTAATATGATGGGCTTGTGGCGGAGATTGAGTTCCAGGCCTGCCTGAACAGTATGCTTGATTTCTTATTCTGAACACAAGTATGGTTCTATGAATCCATCACATCTGACAGCTTTTCTTATGAGCCAGACACAAATTCATAGTGGGCATGACCTTTGTTCAGAGTCAATGTTTTGCATTAGAAAGTCAAACAGCTTGTGTTCAGGGTATGCACAACTTGAGAAGTTGAAGCAGGATACATTATGCACTGCGTTTTCATCATTTAACACCTGTGATCGCAACGTAAACGTATTTTTCACTGAAAAAGCATGTAAAAGGATTTGTAAACCTAAGAGACAAGAAGGTATAGGTAACCTAACGCTGCAAGCCTGTAAGGTTGTTGTTAAATTTTATCCATCCAACCACATATAATGTTTTAAATATAATATTCTTCTCAGTGTCTTATAAAGGGCAAGATAACTACTGGGGAATAGTTATAAATAAAATAAACATAATCAATGTAAATTTGATGACGCAAATTAAAAGTATGAACATTTAAATAGGAAACAATTTGAAATAATTTCTGTTGACTGAAGACACAACTGTACCCAAATACTTTATTGTATTCATTTGTGCTCAGTATGAGAGTAATCCTGTGAGTGGCTAACAAGTTAATTGTATCACTGTCTTGATAAGGGTAACATGGAATGCCATTCCCCATTGGTTGGTTACTAAGTACCTTAATTGACAGGCATCCATCTGGTGAACACTAAAAACTCACAAGGAGGTCATCATCACAAGAGACTATTACTGTATTTGCTAGAAAATACACATAAAACACTGAAAAATAAGTAAAATATATAATTAATTTTCCACCAGTATCAGGTTTTCTCTCAGCAGCATGAACACACAGTTTAGCTGTACTATGAGGAACTCAATTTCTCCAGAGAAAGGGTGACACTGGGGGATTGGTGCCCCATGCCACACTTGTGCCAGATGTGTGGGGTGTGCTTTATGAGGGGGTACACCGCAGAATGTGCCACACAACAGCGAGTCACACACCATTAATCTCCTTCCACTGGGATGCCTTCTATACTTTAAGAGTCCTCCATACCCCTTTTCCTCCACCCTTCTTTCCTCATTGCCTCCATTCTCCCATCATTTCATCAATCCTCCGATCTGTTACACTGTAAACCAGTGACTTTTCTACTGCTCCACACTTTTCTAAATGAAATCAAAGGCTTCAATATATGTAGCGATTTAGTCACTTCACCATCCATCCATCCATCCATCCATCCATCCATCATCCATAATCTAATTTTGGTGCGACCCCCCCCTTCAGAAGCTCTTATCTTTTCCCCTCCCCTCCTCAATCTCTCCCACTAGTCAAATGAAGCAGTCACAGCTGCACAGCTATTTCATGGGGGGCCGCACTGATCACACCATTACGATTATTGACTACATTAAGCAAAGAAGTGGTGGGGGGGAGTGGTGTTGGGTGGTTGCAACATTGACCACAGTGTTGTCTGATCAATATACCCTTTGAGGGAGAGAGGGAGATGAAAGAGTAAATCAGAGATTTAATGCACCACTAGTTTGAATTTGGTGTCTTAATGGGACAAATAAAAAGACATAAATGTTATTCTGCAAACAATAAGACAAAATATCTGTTGGACATGTGTGCAGAGTTGGATGAAGAAGTGTCTTTTTCATATATGTGTTCTTAATTTCATGGTACAGTCATCTTTTTTAAAGGATTGTTTCCTTTGAATCCGAAGGTCAGATAAAAGAAATGTGCTGTAACTATCGAGGCAAAGCAAACACAAACCCCCTGCTTTGCTTAAAACATGACTTCTAAAAGAATGTTTACATCTTCACTGATTAATTAATTACTATATTCAGAACACACTGGTGTCCTTGGAGACATTATTGGAAAACCAAGGTTTTGGTTTATGTGCAGGACGTGAAAGACTGATGTGCACTCGACACTCGTTAAAGCATTTGATCCACACCAGAATCAAGGTCATCATTAAAATTTCAAAGACTTCAAAGCAATATAGTTTTAAGTACTGCTTAAATTGACCATTAAGAGAAAAAAAATAGTTTGGCATCTTGAAAATTCTCTTTCATCCCTTGAATCATCTTCATGTGATGAATCTATTGAGGAAAGGCTTTGTAGGGGGAAAAAGCAATGACGCAAGCACAATCAGAGTGCTCTGGGAGGCCAGAGTGGATCAGGAATGTAATTTTGTTCAGTGAATGGTTTTCAAAGTAAATGAGCCTCAATTCATTTTAAAAAAAATTAATAGCAGTTACCATTATTTTACAATGTTCTATATTGTTAAATAAGATAACTAAACCTTGCTTAAGCTAAACAAGGTATTGTAATAGTCTGTGTATTTGGGTTTCTAACTTTTGAGTCCTGGTGTATTAATGTGTCTGTGCCCACCTCCCCCTATAGCAGTTGTGTTTATGATGCACTTTTAGGTCCCAGAATTCATTCACAAGTGCCAGGCCCTCCCAAGATCCTCCTGGAGCTTTCCCAGATGGCTTGCAGAACTCCTACCCGTCTCTGGACTAGCATCGCTGCCAGGCCCGTGTTTGCTTGCAGGGCATACAGACAAGGGACTTGGAACATCATTTTCTCTCAGGACAAAGGAACAACTTTTAGAGGTCATCTGAATATTCTTGGACCAGCTGTACTTTTACCAAACTGGGAATTTACATGTCAGTTTCAAAAATCTGGTGTGGCAAGGGAAATTCTGAAAGTGTAAAATAACATTTTAGTCATTTAAACTTGTGTAAAGCAATAAGCTCATGTACCTAAATAATTAAACAAAATGAAGACACCATCAGGGACTACACTTGTGACATTGGAAGTCATGGAAAATAAGATCAGTTATTGTAGAGATGTAGCAGTACCAACAGCTCCAATGAAATGATGACGGAAAAGTAGATAAAATTTTAAACACTGTGTGCATTATATTTTGATAATAGACAAAAAACTTCTTCTTCTTCTTTCGGCTGCTCCCGTTAGGGGTCGCCACAGCGGATCATCTGCCTCCATCTCATCCTATCCCTTGCATCCTCTTCCCTCACACCAACCCTCTGCATGTCCTCCTTCACTACATCCATGAATCTTCTCTGTGGTCTTCCTCTTCTCCTCCTGCCTGGTTGCTCCATCTTCAACATCCTTTGTCCAATATATCCACTATCCCTCCTCTGAACATGTCAAAACCATCTCAGCCTTGCCTCTCTGACTTTGTCTCCAAACTTCTCGACATGAGCTGTCCCTCTGATGTACTCATTCCTAATCCTGTCCATCCTGGTCACTCCCAGGGAAAATCTCAACATCTTCAGTTCTGCCACCTCCAGCTCCACCTCCTGTCTTTTTGTC
>VUQH01038750.1:0-13675 GCA_015106775.1 Etroplus canarensis | reverse complement strand
CCGCAGGGACTTCATTAGCGAGCCACAGTGATCTAACATCACCAAACAACTGCAGAAAGTTCACTCTTTGAGGAGTTTCCATGAGTTACACATGAAAGTTACTTTGTTCAGAAGTTTCTGAGTTCGGTCACGTCCAAAGACAAAATGTCCTAAGTCAAAGTGACCAATTTAAGCTGAACAAACCTCACTAACTCAGTAATCTTGCTTCGTAGTTACACCCTCTGGTTATGTTCAGATTTTTAGTTTAAAACCAGCTGGAAGCTCCGTGTTTTCACTGGTCATTTTATTTAAAGTTTTTTTCTTTTTGTCAGGATTCTCCGTGAGTGTAAGTGGAGTGAGGACTCCAAATGCAGGACTCTGAAGACAGACTCTAAACCTAGTGATGGGCAATTGATACTGAGGCTTTGGAGCTTGTGCCACTCTTCCTCTATGTAGCAGAGTTATTTGAAACACTGTCATGCGAGCATGTATCAAAGCAACATGGTCACGTGACCAATGACATTCAGAGCTTCGGACGTCAACATGAGTTCACGTCATGCTTCATTGGTTCAAAATGTTTTGAAGCGTTTCATTGGCTCAGAGCATTTTGGTGCATTTCATTAGTTTAAATCTTTTTTTTGGGTATGACAGCTGTGTGTTTGGCGCTACACATAGTATTATAAGGTGCATCATTATACTTCAACAATGTAGGTTGTAAGGAAAGAAGTTTGGATAGCATTGGTGAGTTTGGTGATGTTTGGCAGTTTCGATGGAGGAGATCCAGAGGTTTTATATGTTGAATTTGCTGAAACTTTAGTTTTATTCAGTCATGCTTTGCCTTTCTTTCTGTCTCAGGTATTTGAGAAAGCAGACCGTCTGAAATACTGGGCAGCATCAAGACATTATATTCTTACAGTATGGAAACTCTCCTGCAAGTATCTGTGCATTCCAGCATCATCCATGTGAAAAATATTTTCTAAAGATGGGGAGCTGGTGAGCCAGAAGAGGAGCAGACTGAAGCCTGATACAGTAGAGAAAATATTATTTCTGAATAAAAGCCTGTGAAGAACAAAACATTTGTCACCTTGCTTCTGTAAATAAACATTCCTGATGGACCCCACAAGTCCCCAAAAGACTGAAAATTTTATCTTTAAAGTTTTTCTTAAAAAAACAATAAAACAAGATGTTTCTGTGTTCATCCAAACACCAGAATCAGTCACAAACCTGCAACGGGAAGGATCTCTGTTCTTAACATGTGTAGAGACTTTTAGTCCAGGTTTTAAATAAAGTTTTCTAATTGAACCTGAACCAACATTTTATCTTCATATTCTGTTATTTAGTTATTCTTTGTTTGAATCTGCAGTAATTTTGACTGTGTGGGTCAGTGTGTCTGCATATTAAGGTTTTTGTCAAATATAATTCATTATGTGTAATGATATCATTGATATAAAATCAGCAGATTAAAATACACAAACAGTATTTTCTGAACTTTTAATGGCAACATGGGATTGAAACAGTGTCAGGGCTTCAGCTGTGCTCTTGAGAGGTTGCTATGGCTTCAGTTGGCCACTAGATATCACTGTTTTTAGTTAGACAGATGCCTCGAAGCTGCTACTGCTCCAAGTAGACCACACACATCAATACACACTACTGTGCAACATGACTATCCATATGCAAAGTGCAAATATATTTAAAGTACTGCAAGAGTATATAGTTTTTGCTGTTTCTTAACAATTATTTAAATTGTATATAAATCTTCTTCTTTCGGCTGCTCCTGTTAGGGGTCGCCACAGCAGATCATCTGCCTCCATCTCATCCTATCCCTTGCATCCTCTTCCCTCACACCAACCCTCTGCATGTCCTCCTTCACTACATCAGTGAACTTTCTCTGTGGTCTTCTTCTCTTCCTGCCTGGCAGCTCCATCTTTAACATACTTTGTCCAATATATCCACTATCCCTCCTCTGAACATGTCTGACTAATTCAGGTTAATTCATCTTATTTCAGATTATCTTCATGGTATCAAAACCATCCACTTTAACATTTCTTCATTCAAGTGAAATTAAGAAAACATGCCTGTTGTTATAGTCAGAGGCTGGGTTGTGTTACTTGGGACCACCTTTCTGTGCTGGATGATGGGTAGTTATTTGGGGGATTTTTCCACAGGACCAGCAAGTCTGCAGTCCTCAGAATATGGCAAGCTTTTCAGATGGTCTGGCAGTGGATGAAGCAGGTTCAGGAGAGCTCAGTCATGTGAAGTTGGCTTGTATAGCAAAAAGTGATGACAGGAGAACAGCTGATGTTGATCCTTTATCAAAATTTCTTTCTTTCACTAAAATCACTTCTCTTTTCAGTCATACTGCTAACTCTAATGAGGTTGATGTCTGGAAAATTAAGAAATTTAAGTGGGCTAATTATATTCAGACACTTCTAACTATGCAAAATATATGGTCAGTTAATTACCAAAAGCATGGCCTTTTGCTCAGCATTAGCCTTCACGCTTAGTTTAGAGAAGGGCTCGAATCAGTACTTTAGCTTTAATTTTGTTTGGTTTACACACCACCATGTGCTTTTCTTTAAACATAGTGGCAAGGGTACTGTTAGGGCAAAGATAAAACTGTTTGCTTTTCATCTGAGCTCTCTGGGGAGACGCAATATATTCATTGGGTTCTAAATGTATTGCTTGGAGCTTCCTGTCATGCCATGGGTGACTCTGGACTTCTGTGAACTCTCTCAAACCACAAGGGAGTAGGGGAAATTGTGCTGACCCAGCAGCTGCAGAGATCATTCTCTTAATAAAGATTCTGATGCTTCAGGGATGTTAAACATGTAGAGGTTTTGAATGAAGTCCACCAGGGCTAAAGTTCAGCCTTTCTTTGGTGAATGGTGAATACATCCTTGGAGTGAAATCTCAACTATTTGTGCTGTTTACACAGAAACAGGTACACAAATAATAACAACTTTGGCTCTATGGTGTTTCAACAGTTGGGAACAGCAAACATTAAGGGAGAGCACACAGTGCTATCTGATGCATTCACCAACAGTTTTGTATAGTAGTGTCTTGCTTTCTATTGTTTTGTGTTTTACCACCAACTATATTTCTTCACTTCACCAACCACAGCGCAATGCTTTAAAAATAGAAAACAAAAATGCTGGACACATGTTTTTAGTCTTTTTAGTTTTGTAAGAATTCTACAATGTATCCATTGCAGAATTCTTACAAAATTATAGAAAAGCACATTTCTTTCTTCGGAAAACATGAAGATTATACAATTTGAGTCATCTGGAAAAATCTGACCACTGGTCTCTGTCTGTTTGCTTCAAACAATCAATTGACTGTGCTGTGCTGTGCTGTGCTGATCACTGTAACAATTTAGTGAAGAGTTCTGTAACAAAACAGTGTAGGGATATGTGTTCCTGTTCAGTTCTCTCCAACAAAGCTTAAAATTCAACCAAAACACTGGTTCTCTCTTTATCCCTCTGCCCCCGCTGCTCCCTTCTCTTGTCTCAGCATTGATCCGTGGAGCCTTACATCTGCTTAATAAAAGCAACTTGTCTGGATGTATCATTTGTGTCAATACATCCTTTCTTGAATAAATTCACATTTAATTGCATGGACACTGTATGCAATGTTTTCACATCTAAACTGAGAGTATACAACCATGCTACTGGCTCTTTCTTCAAACAGTGATTGAAGCTAGATAGGATCAGCACACTTAATATATAGCGTTAACTTGCTGATGTTTAGACAGTATAATGTTCAGCCTGTATATGAAAATTGGGACCAGACAGAAAATAAAATTAGGCAGATGACAAGATAAGAGCAATGTTTTTTTTTCTTTTTTTTGTCAGCTACTTGGTCATTTAGGAGTTGATGAAGTGACAGAGAAACTGAATTTTTACCTTATAGTAGCACCATAAATACCTGTATCATAAAGGTACAAAACTGTGTGAAGGACTTACGCAGGATGGGGCATGTGATGTGCCTGCTGTTGGAGTCAGCACACTGTTTGCATAAAAACTGTACCTTTTTTCCTGTACCAGTTTACTTTAATTAAGAAGCTGCAATAGAGTCTAAAGTTGTTGGATGCAACACATCCAATATCTAGGCTGTGTTTAAGCATATTTTCTTTCTACAACAGTTACAACACTGTTAAAATATATCTCTGACATGTCTACATCAATGAAATGTCAGATCAGCAACCTCTGCCTCCACCTCCTGAAATACCCTCTTTCCCAATCTCCTCCTCTCTTATAGGAGTGGCTTCAGTTGTCCCTGGTGTCAAGTTTTCTAATCGTCCAGTCCCATATCGAGTGGTGGAGAAGGGAGTAGGTTAGTAATTTATCATGCACTCTCTAATATGAATACAACTTCCTATCATCAGGAGTGGGGTACAGGGTACCGCCTTTGTGAACTTCTCATTCCCAGAGATCTTTTATACCTTGTAGACTTGCATATACACGTACATAGTTGTGCTTTGATCATTGGTGATGTTGCTGCTGTTGTTATGCAGGATGTTGTTGTTAATGTATGTAATATCTGTAACTGTGATGTCGTACTTGTTGGGGTTGTATTTTTTTCTGATGGTTGCCACAAACAAATGGAATTTCTTAAAAGATAATGAAGGCTACTGTAACATAGCACTGTACTAGGGCAGCTTCTGCAATATCTACTGATCTTCAGCATCACCAGACTGTCAGATGGTAGACTCAGTTGTAGTTAGTCTTCTTCAAGTATTGTAGAATTTTATTTTTTTTTTTAAACACTTTTTAGCAATTTTCCTGCCTCTCCAGTCATCCACTTCAGCCATCCACTGAGGTGGTTCACTTCTACAGAGGTACATTACCATGGTAACTTACGCTGCTGATCTGACCTGCTGTGGCACTGGTAACGTTTGAGATAAGAGATCAACACATAAAAAGTGATCACCCACTGAGCAATAAATTCTCTGGATAATAGAGCTGCCATTCCTGGAAGATCATGTGGAACTTGCTAGAGAGGGTCCATAACTTTAAAGACCATTTAAAGTTTTTCTCTTTCCCTGATGAGTATCATTAAGAGAATCTTACAAGCAATGTTATTACTTGTTTTTTGATCATTTTGCTGGAAAGAATATTACATATTAAAGTGCTAGTGATATTATCCAATCTTGTTGACTTTATATAGCTAAGTAAACCTAAATACTGAATTTACTTATGTGTTTCTATTCCAGCTGTAGTTGCTCTTAAATCATCTAGCACCACTTTGATTACAAATAATAAAGCTAAAACAGGTTTCCTCATCAACATGTGCATGTTAATTTAGTTGCAATAATTATCATCAGATCTTCTCATTCTTTGGCAACCTAAAAGTGACAGTAAAAAGTCTACAAACTGACACAGTTGGCCTTTTTTGGAAACTTTCCCTTCTGGCTTTTATAGAGATGATGCAGACTATTGTCCTTCTACAGTCTTAATAACCATGCAGTGGGCACACCCAATAAAATAATACTTTTTATGCCTACTATAGCCTATGTGTTGAACAATGCTTTTCCAATTACATACACACACACACACTGTTCCTTTGTCAGAATACAACCGCCTATGTTCAGTATATTATGTGTTAATAATATAAATTTTTCCTTTACTGTCTTATTCATAAAATATGTTCATCTGCTTATAGTTTAAATAACAATATTAAAAAAAAAACAAAAGCCAGGGATGACTTTGTCAAGATGACAACATGCACTTGTATGCCCACTTGGTGAGATTGTGAAAGTTGAGGAAATCATCATGGGTATGTTCAGTTTGCCCCTTCCACCATCACACACTTCTCTCTTTCAATTGCTGGCAGTTCCTTCCTTAAGCTACCCTTACCTTAAAGATTCTCTCGCCTCTGGCTCTCTCCCCTGTTGACAAGCTCACCCCATTCATGTTGACAACCTTAATAACCTAAAAACTAGTAACTGTTTGTGTTAGTGTTCTGCATCTGTGCTTTGGATCATTTGTGACTGTTTCCAAGAATGGGCTTTCTTCCTAAGCCCTTAATACAAACAAGAACTCAGGTGGTATATTTCAGGAAATTCAGACATATCACATTAAAACGTTTCCTCCATTTTGAGTTTCATGCTGCCAGCTGGATGGCTTGTTTCTGCATGGCATGCATTTATCAGCATGAAGTGGTCAAAGATTAAGTGATATGATCTTTGACCATGGTGTGTGCTGCTGCACGCTGTGCTTATGCTTTGCTCAGCACTGTTGTTGCACTGCAAAAGCTACTGGAAATAAAAGGCCTGCTATCTATACATTTAGGCATGGACCAAAGCTCTACATTACCCAGAGTTCCACTGTGTATCAGTTTCTAATATCTTGGACTTGATATTAGGCAAACGAGTTAAACTTTAATTGGCTTTTTTTGTCTCTCACATGCATTTCAAAAAAGGAAAAAAATAAAGTTCTCCAACCTTTCAATATCAAATATTTTCCTCAAGTAGTATAGAGTTCTAAAATTGGACTGTGTGATATTTTTGGCGTTTCTACCCTATACGTCATCAAAAGTAACTCTGCTCGCATGGGGAGCTGTATAAAATTAGTATATAGCAGAAAAGGAGCAGACTGTCTCAGCCATGAGGAAGTATGAGCTGTTCTCATAGTTCACGTTCAAAGTGAAGTGAGTTGACCCTAATTTATGTTGATGGAGGAGCAGAACTGTTTCATCATCTTTTGAGTGTGTACTAGAGTTGTGTAAGCAAGATAAGCATCTACGTCCTCATTTTCAGCTAAGAACTGGGTTTATTAAATTGACCAGGACTGGACCTAAGTTGCTTTCATCGAAAACTACCAAACCCCCCTGTCTCTTTATTTCCAGAACTGCATGAAAGCTTTATATTATTATTATTATTATTATTATTATTATTATTATTATTATTATTATTATTATTATTATTAACAATGACACACGCAAGACAAAGTGATAGACTGGCTAGGTGAAAGGCTTATCCAGAGCTGGTGGCTAGGCAATTAAAGTGTGACATCCCTTGTGGATGAGGAGAAAGTGCAACTGATCAAAATCATGAGCGCATTCACTTATCCATACTCATCTAATGTCCACCCAGAAGTTGAATATTAAGCACAGCCTCTCTCCTAAATGTTACAGTTTATTGATTGGCCCAGAGGAAGGTTTGTTCCATAATGTTTTTGTCCAGAGTTGACCTTGCTGCAATAGTGTCTTGCCACAGGCAGACACACAACACAGTGGTAATTTATATAAGCATACACACGAGGCTGCATCACACAGCACCAACTACTCACCCCTTAAATCATAACTCTCTATGTGGCCAGTGCTTAAGTCTAAAAATGTACTGCAGACATAATGATAATGGTGAGGAAACTTTTTTTTCTTTTTTTTTTTGTTACACAACTCTGGTGGCATTACTGTACAGTACTTTACTGCAGAGGGTTGTGCAAGTTCATATTGCACCTTTAGACTGGCATTGCATTCACCATACAGAAAACAGCTGCAATAAAATATCCAACATAGACTTTGTTTCAGAGAAAATACAGTGATTAAACATTTTATTTAAATGTTCAGCTTGTGTTTTATAGGAGGTGTGAGCAATAATTTCCTAATACAGGCCAATAAGTATCACAAATGTTTCATGTTTTCAAATTTTGCCATTCTCCTTTCCAGAGTCATCTTCTGGGGCATTTCCATTACAGCTGCTGTTTTTAGATAGATTCATTTAAAAGTGCTAAGATTCCTGTAAATGTTATTTGCACTTAATGATTGGAAACTCTTTCTGTTGGTACAAGAAAAAAAAAAAAAACTTGAGGAGATCATAACCATCATCTGGGTATATACACCAAACATTCTCTCGTCACCTCAATAGCTACATCTTGTTAGCACTGGGTTGGAACCCACTTTTGCCTTCAGAACTGCCTTAATTCTTTGTGGCACAGATTCAACGAGGTGCTGGAGGTGCTATTAACATGATAGCATTGCACAGTTACAGCAGATTTATGAGCTACACATTTACAATGCAAATTTCCCATTTCGACACATCCCAAAGCTGCTCTGTTGGACTGAAATCTGGTCACTGCAGAAGCCATTCAAGTACAGTGAATTTAAGAAACCAGTTTGAGATCATTTAAACTTTGTGAGGCGCATTGTCCTGCTGGCAACAGCTCTAAGAAGATGGGTACACTGTGGTCATAAAGGGATGGATATAGTCACCAAAAATACTCAGGTAGGCTGGAGCATTGTGGCATGAACTGTGTTAAAAAATACCCTCACACCATTGCACTGTAAAAAAAGCAACTTATATGTCAACTGGTAACACATGATTAAATTAAGTTTCTTTATGTCAAGTTATCAAGTAAGATCAACCCAACAGATTTAAGATGGTTACACTTTAATTATTTAAGTGTCTTTAAATTAGAGTTAAGTCAGGTAAGTCAGTTTAAAACTTTCAAAACGTTTAACTTCATTATTTGTACCTTTGGGTGCTCCCAGTCAGTAATTTGGCAGAGGTTTTACACCAGATGCTTTTTCTGACAAAAACCTCCATGGTGAGAGGGGCTTGTGTCCCCACCTGGAATCAAACCAGGGACCGTTCGCTTGTAAGACAAATCTGTAAATCACTACACTGCAGTGACACTTTCTTGATTATTAGCTTTACTCTAAAGTATTGCATTTCTTATTTCCAACCTAACACATGTTTTTTTTTTTTTCAGGAAAAGTGAATTTTACATTTACTTAAATGTCTGATTTTACATTTTTTAAACTAAAACTTCAAGTTGATTGAGAAAAAAATCATACTGAAACTGACTGACATTTTGTGGACTTTATTACAGACGTTTATCTCATTATACCAACAGCTTTTGAAGACACATGCATTGCATGCACTAAATTTTAAACATATATGTTTTTTCTCTAAAATAAACATCTACAAATGTGTCATAGCTGAAAGGAACAAAAACATCGAACTGTGGATTTACCTAGCTGTCAAGACAGTGCTTCTCTGGAAACAGTAGGCTATGCTTAACAGTCTCACAGCATCAACAACTACTTCCAGGTTTTATTAGTAGTCTAACAAAAAGAAAAAAGAAAAAAGTAACACTGGGGTTAAATGTCCAGTTGTAGTACTTAAAGCATTTAACAAAACATTTAGCAGCTTAACAGTTCAGTAGACATAATCTGGAAAAGACACTGGCACTGTGACGTCAAATGCACAATGTAGAATCAGTGAAACTTAAGTCGCATGCTTTCACTTAAATAAGGATGGCAAGTGAAGGGAACTGGCTGTAATTTTAAGTGAAAAGGAACCCAAAAATATACCACCTTCACTAAAGCAGAAAGCTGAGTAAGAATAATTTAAAATACTGCATTACCTCAACTACAGCTCTTAATAGTCTTTTTTACAGTGTACACCAGGGATGGGGCTCAGAGTAGAGCTACTGCTCCTCCACATGGAAAGCAACCAGCTGAGATGGTTAAAGGATCTGACCAGATTGCCTCCTGGATGCCTCCCTGGTGAGGCATAGCCTGAAAATGCCTTAGTGTCCACAGAGCTGGAGGAGGTAGACGGGAAGATAGTAGTCTGAGTCTTTGCTTAGGCTGCTGCCCCTGTGACCCAGATCCAGAAAAGTGGCAGAAAAGGTGGGTGGATGGATTCATTTCAGTTCATTTCAATTTATACAGTACCAATTCACAACAAAAGTCACCTCATGGCACTTTACACTGTAAGGTAAATACCCAACAGTATTAGAGAGAAAACCCTAACAATCAGATACTCCCCTATGAGCAAACACTTGACGAAAGTGGGAAGGAAGAACTCCCTTTTTAACAGCTTGAGATCTCTGGTAGAACCAGACTCAGGAAAGGGCAGCCATGTGCTTTGACCGGCTGGGGGTTAGGGGAGAAAGAAGAGAGAAAGGAGAGCAAAGAGAGACACAGACTATAGGAGAGAGAAGACAACTTTTAATGACATGCAGTGTGGTGGTGTAATGCCCCATCTTGTACCATAAATACAAGGCAGGACAGATCCAAGCTTTTATTTTGTTTATACCAAATAATAAACTTCCCATCCAAATATTGCAGCAGGAATCGAGACTCATCAGACCAGACAACATTTTTTCCAGTTTTCTATTGTCCAATTTGGGTGAGACCATATAAACTTTAGCCTCAGCTTCCTGTTTTCAGCTGACAGGAGTGACCACCTGGTGTGGTTTTGTGCTCCACTAACCCATCTACTTCAAGTTTTATAGTGTTGTCCATTCAGAGATTTTCTTCTGTATACCTTGGTTGAAACAAATGGTTATTTGACTTATTATTGCCTTCTTATCGACTTGAAGCACTCTGACCATTCTTTTCTGATCTCAGGCATCAACAAGGCATTTTTGCCCAGAGAACTGTCACTAACTGGATATTTTCTCATCTCTGAGTCAGTGTCTTGTAAACCCTAGAGATGATAGTGCATACAAATCCCAGAAGATCAGCAGTTTCTGAAACACAGTCATTCACAGTCACCTTTCTTCACCATTGTGATGTGCAGCTTGAATTTCAGTAGGTCATTTTGACCATGTTTACATGTTTGAATGCACTGCGTTGCCACCATGTGATTGGCTGATTAGAGATTAAATTTAATAAACTGTTAAACAAATATAGCAATTGAAGTGACCAGTCACTATGTATACACAGTATAAAATGTCATGGCAATCCACCTAACAGTTGAAAGGATATTTTGTTCTTGTCACAAGTGGATGGTAGAGGGATTAATGTATCCTTACAACCACAGCAAAAATAAACATATTTGCAATTCAAATCAAGGTTTAAAAATAACGTCCTGCATAGCATTATTTTAAGCACATTGTATTGTCAAAAAATTGATTGGTCATAACTACCTCAGGGTAAATCAAAGATCAGTCCCACCACAAGTCCAGATATTTTAGTAAGATATGCATGTATAGAGAAAATTGGGTAAGGCTGTTTTTTTTTTTCTCTCATTGCACAAGATGAAATTTCATCATTTCACAAGGTGGCATGGTTCATGAGACATGTTTGTTGCATCTAAAATGAAAATACTGCAATTTTGCTGTATATGCTAGAGAAAAGACCGAGACATAGTTAATAAAAAAGATGAGTTTAATGTACTGTAAATAACAATTCCAGAGTGTTTTCTGCATAATATTCTGAATGTTTTATTGTAACTAGAATAATAACAAAACAGAATCCAGCAGTATTCACACAACTGTCAAAGACTTTCATAACTATAGATGCATAATATTGTTGTGGTTCTTGTTTAATCCTTGATTCTTGTTCATTCCTGTCAGTTTTACTTCCACACTTTGTTCTTTTTCTCCCTCTACACCTATAAGCAATCCAACCCAATCCAATTAAGCAGTCTTCCTGGTATACACTACCACTCAGAAGTTTGGTATCACTATGAAATTCTCTTGTTTTCCATGAAAGCACACATTAAATTAGTCTGAACAGGAAATATAGTAAATGAACAGGACATGCTGACATTGTCAGAGTTAGAAATAATGATTTTAAATGAAATGAGGACTATGTTCTTTAAACTTCTTTTTCATTAAAAAAGAAGAAAAAACATCTTTTGCAGCAATTAGAGCCTTGCAGGCCTCAGGCATTTTAGATGTCAGTCTTTCAAGATAACCAGAGGAGATTTCACCCCATGCCTCCTGAAGCCTCTCCCACAAGATGGATCCGCTCAATGGAGGCTTCCTCTGTACCATATGGTCAAGCTGTTCCCAGAACAGCTTAATGGGGTTCAGATCCTGAGACTGTGCTGGTCGCTCCATTACAGTCAGATTCTCACTGTCTGCTTATGCTTTAAATATTGCTGAAACAATTTAGGTCATTATCCTGTTGTAAAATGGAATTGGCTGTGATCAAGTGCTGTCCACAGGGTATGGCATACCATTTCAAAATCTTGTGACCACTTCCTTCCTTGAGGTCCCTTCCAGCACCTTTTCCAGTCTTCCAGTGTCCATTGTGTGTACTCTTTTGTCCATCTCAGTCTCTTCTTTTTATTGGAAAGTCTCAGCTATGTTTCTTCTTGGCAATTCTACCACAAAGTCTACCACCATCCTGAAGTCACCCCCTCACTGTTGATGCTGACACTGGTGTGTGACGGTACTATTTAGTGCAGCTGCCAGTTGACCACCTATGAGGCATCTTTGTCTTAAACTATACACTCTCTGATATTTGTCTTCATGCACAGTTGTGCATCAGGGCCTCCCACTACTTTTTCCATCTTTGTTAGAACCAGCTTGTGCTACTCTCTGAAGGGAGTTGTTAAAAGCACGGTAAGAGAGTTTAAGTTTCCTCGCAGTGTCTCACATCAAGTAGTCTTCTTTTCAAAGCACAACAATAGACCGATGGGTCTCTAAAGCAAGTTTTTTTCTTTCTGGCCTAGTTGAGCCTGTAAACAAGCAATCAACTGCTGATGCTTCAGATACTAAACTAACCTAAAGAATGCAATTTTCCCTTTTTTTGCTCCCTTGTTAGCACAGTGGTTTTCAGCTGTGCAATATGGATGACCTTTTGGGATGTTTTTTGAACCTTGCTTATTGTCTGCCCCTACCCTGCCAAGTTTGCCTCAGCATTTGACACCCTATGCATGATCTCCAGCCTTTGATTAAACACTTAGATTCTGAGCTTCTTTTACATCTCCTGTGTCATGCAGTTTGTTTTCCTGAAGTTGTTGCAAAATATGCTGTTTTCGTTAGTGGTGCATTGTCCAATCAGTATTTCAGAAGAAAGGTGTGCATTGACTTTGAGATGCAAAGTCCAGTTAGCCTGACTTCATGTTAGAAAAGGCACTGGGTACTGTCAAAAATTTTGGAAGATTTCTAACTGAGTGAAATAATCCAGAAATAGCCCTTGTGGCAGGCATAGTAAGAGCTGGTTGAATTCTCTAAATGACTTTGAATGCTTTGTAACCTTGTTTAGCATTGGAGCCTCCTTTAGGAATGGAAAAGAGATAAGGCTGTCCCATAATTCATAGCTATTTACTATCATTAAAAACTAACAATCAACATAACTGACAAGTAACAGATCATGAAAATGCTATTAAAAATGTGTTTTCCATTCAATTCTATGAATTGCTGATATGTTTTGAACTTTCATTGTTAGGCTATGGCAAACCCCCAGGTGACCACTTGATATTATATTAATGATTACATATTAAAAAGCTTATTTGTGGTCCACACGCCAGGGCTGCCCTCTGTCCCCACTGTTATTTACATTAGCAGTTGAAACCTTAGCCATGGCAGTGCGAGCGCATACACTGATATCGGGTATTACAATAGGAGGAATTGATCACTGCATTGCCTTATTTGCAGACGATATAATATTTTTCCTGACAAACTTAAGAAATAGTGTTCCCAATTTGATAAAAACAATTGAACATTTTGGAAGGTTTTCAGGGTACAAAATTAACAATTCCAAATCAATGCTAATGTTCCTTAACAAAAAGGAAAGAGAGAATCCTGTTATAAACACCCCATTTGCAACAGCTACAGAAGGCTTCAGGTATTTAGGTGTTAAAATTACTCCTGAAATAAGTATCATAATCCTAGCGAATTATAACCCCCTACTGGTGAGAGTAACTGAGACACTGAATCGCTGGTCTTCCTTGCCTATTTCCATGGTTGGCCGAATAAATTTGATAAAAATGACTATTTTACCCCAGTTT
>VUQH01038748.1:0-14887 GCA_015106775.1 Etroplus canarensis | reverse complement strand
AGCTAAAATTAAAAAAAAAAAGTAAAAAAAAAAAAAAAAAGGGGGGGGGGAAGAAAATGGGGGCTACGTTTTATAGCACCTCCTGTCCAGCCTGATGCATCTATTGGTGTGTGATACTGTAGCTATTAGCGCTGAATCAAATTCTGTATAAAAATATGCAAAAAAGCCTTGTAGTAAAAAGGACTAAGTGCTCAGTTTGAGTAGAAAAGCACAACATACAGTAAATACCAGTCCATTTACCACTTCTCAAAGAAGGTATAAACACCTGACTGAAAAAACTGAGTCATCAAGAGACGACCTGCAGTCCATGCACACCTTCCTTTCCTTCAAGGAAATAAATAAAATGGTAGGAACTGATAATTGCAAAGGGTGATGAATGACCCTTTTGATGAACTAGAACAACCACCTCTGAACAGGAATATGACTGCAACATTATTTTGTAACTGGGAAAATACCCTTACATTCAGTTTTGTAATGCTGTGTGTCCCTGTGTCTGTTAAACATGTCTCCATGTCTCACCTCAAGTTATTTTTGTCAGGTGAATTTGCATTTTGGGGAAATCCTCATAGAACCTTAAAACACAACAGTTTTTTTTTTCTTCACTGTAATCGTTGTTGCATCTTAACAATAAACCCTTCTGGTGTGTTCACATTTTTCAAGGATGTATAAGAACAAGTTGCGCAAGGTCAAGCTATTGTTCAATTCTTGACCCAGGAGAATAAATACATGGGCGTCTGCCTCAACCACATCAGTTCCACACTCAAGGCCAGACCTTCTGAGAGAATGCTCTGCTTCAGACTCTGCACCACACTGCGTGAGTATCAGCTAGAATTATTATGTGGGTTCATTTCAAAATTAGGAGCTGCACTGGCACTGAATTACATAAGTACTTATTATTTTACACCAATGTTTCACGAAGCTCTAAATGTCACAGGACTAACTTTAATATTCACTTCCACAGCATGATTGAATCTGCAAAACTAATACTGTTTACTCAGATAAGGAGCTTTATAAAGACCTTTAGCTGCTCTTTTGGTCTTGCAATGTGAAGCACCTTGAGCTGCATATATGTGTAAAAGTTGCTATTTAAATAAAATAGAATAAAGTACATATGCATATACAGTACAGTTCTCTATGTTAACCAAGAAAATTTTTAAACCACTCATTTAACTTTTACTTCAATTTAGTTAAAGAACAACTTAACACTGATATTTTTTTCCAGTGCTTGCAGCAGCTTGTTTTCTCACAACATCAGGTAAATATCTGGGTGAAAACAGTATGATACTAACAGCATTCGTTCTCTATATGCAGTACAAATATACTTTAACTTAAACTTTCATATTTGTTACTTTAGTTGTTTCCACGGAACGAGCACTCACCTGTGATGACATATCCAATGTCCAGCACCTGAGCTGCAGTAAGTCTCTGTGCCCACAATGAATCATATATTTAAAGTCTAAAGTCTAAATTGTTTTTGGCAACAAGCATTATAAATTTCTGAGTGACAGACATAATCTTAGATAACACTGTTAATGTTAAAGCAGCAAAACATATCAAGAAACTGTCATTTCATTGCCTTTATAATCACCAGAAATGTGTTATAGGTTGAAAGATTCTAAACAAAAAATAAAAATGATGATGTACAGTGCTACTCCAAAAGCATAAATGTTAAGGGCCTGTTTGCCTTGGAGTCCTTAAATTCTTCCTTGGTGTTTAACAGGTACTGGAGCGATCGTTGTGCAGTCAGCACTGTATGGACGTGCAGACCGTAAGACCTGCAGTGAAGGCAGGCCTGCAAATCAGCTTGACAATACAGGGTGCTCTCAGTCAGGCACTGTGAATGTCCTGAAAACAAGGTAAGTCCATATATTATATTTTAATAACAGAATTAAATGCATATCTGGCAGTGAGTCCACTAATTAGATCAATGTTTTAATACTGCTGACAGCAAGACAAAATGTCAAATGACAAAATGATGAAAATGAGTTAGAAAGGCAAGTTGTAATGTAATGCACTGGGCAAAAGAGGGAGAGGTACTCCCTGGACAGGTCACCAGTACATCGCAGGCTTACACCCTTCATTCAGATGTTTAAACAAAAATGTTTTGAATCATACTTTACATTGCAGATACAATATACATTAACACTTTCTGTCACTCCTACAGGTGCGATGGCAAAAAGGATTGTGAGATAAACACAAATCTCTTCCGTACCTCTGATCCCTGCAACGGCATCTACAAGTATCTGGAGACCAACTACACCTGCTTCCCAGCAAGTCAGTTACATGCCGGCAAGAAACTAATAATGAGGCAAAGCTGCATAAAAGCTTGACTTTGAGATGCTTGACATGATTCATTTTTGATATTTTCCAGTTCACACCATTGCTTGTGAGGAATCTATAGCACACCTGTACTGTGGTAAGATTACATTCTTTTTCCTTTTCTGCATTTTCAACCTGGCCTCTAAAAATGACCTGCTTTTCATTATGCCACTTTCCTCTTCTTACTGTTAGACCCAGGGCAGGTAATATTTGTCTACGGAGCTGACTATGGCCGCCGTGACCAGACTACCTGCGCTTACCAACGGCCTGAGTCTCAAATTATAAATGTGTTGTGCTCCAATCCCACTTCCAAAGTTGCTGAAAGGTAAGCGAGGGAAAATTGGGACAAGTCGAGTAGCATTTTTACACTGAAGAACACCCAAGGCAAATTTCAAGTCATACATTATATAGAATAATTAAAAGATATATGCTGTCAACTTTTAATAAACCATTCCATATGCTTAAGGGTTCATGGAAGCCTATATTTACTTATGTTTCTCTTCATCCACAGCTGCAATGGAAAAAACAGCTGTACCATTGCAGCTAAGAACTCAGTGTTTGGAGACCCCTGTGTTGGCACATACAAGTACCTGGAGGTTTCTTACACATGTGAATGTAAGTAACTAAAAGGCCCATTTGACTTTTTACACTGACAAAGCTAATCCATCTGTGCAGAAGTTTGTGTGGGATATGGAGAAATGGCAAGATGCACATTATCGCCATACCTGTAATGAAAAATGTCTGAGTTTAACGTTTTCCATTCTTTTGCAGATCCTTTGACAACTTTCTGACATGACTTTCATGTCACAAGCACGCACCGAATGAAATGAATGTTTCACTTTCACAAAAACAAGACACACATTTTTGACACATACAGGTTGTTTGGAACTCATACTTAGCTATGAATAAGACTATGTTAATCTTACTAATTAAGCTTGTAGCTTCTCAGTGAGAAATGTATAATGTTTGCCAAATCTATCTTTGTATCATTTGCAAAGCACAATAAACATGACAAATTTTCCTCTTGTAACAGCTTTGGATCTTCTGTTATGCTGTTTTAGACAGACATCTGCATCCACAGTCAGATGATCTTTTACCTAAATAAAATCCTCTGCTGCAAAGGAAGTGATGCAGTTTTATTTTGTATTTATCAGCTATAGCCACTATACAGTAACTAAAGCAAGAAAGCCAAAATTTGCAGAAACTTCATCTTGAACACTGAGTGAAACATAAAATGCAACGAGAAATAAACTTTATTAAACCCTGCTTGGAAATTACTTGCTGCATTTTAAAGAGAAAAACACACTACTGTAAACTGCCAATGAAATCTGAAACTACTGAGAAAAAGTTGACGTCAAATTAACGACAGTTAACTGCTGAACAGCTGTTTTTGTTTTAAAAATCATACAAAAATGTTTAGACAGTATAGTTCCATAGCCTGAGCCAAGGAAGTGTCAAAGGGATTTTATTAAAGTATTTGCCAACATGTGGTTCAAAAAGCTTTACATAAGTCAGAAATGATAAACAGGCAGCCTTTATTAACAATGTCAGAGCTGTTTTTAATCAAATTGCTACTGAATGTTGTTATCGCTCTGAAGCACTCCTAAGTAAACCGTTGTGGCCATAAAACTTAGTCTTAATGTCCCCAGTGTTAATCTGTTAAAATAACTTCATGTAGAATGTGAATGTGTGCAAATGTCAGGGGTGATACAAAGCACAGTTACCAAATAACAGTCAAGTTGTTAATGTTTGTGGAGAGATCCGTCTTCGAGGGGTAGACAACCTTCAGGTTTCCGTCTTGGTCAACTGTTCGGAACTGTTGGACGATCAGTTGGCTGGAGGTCTCACTGCTGTCAGCAGGTTCTGACGGACCGCCCCCTTCCTCATCTGACCCTGCCTCGTCCTGATGTTCTGCCGTGAACTTGTTCAACTCTGCCATTTTCTGCAAGGAAACAGAATTTTTCTCTTTAATGCCATGTAAAATGCAGAATTAACACCATAATAGACAACATAAAAACCCACAAGATAAAAAAATCACATGCCTCCTTTACTCCATTCTTACTACATCTCTTGACACCCTGCAGTTTGCATATATACCAAATCTAGGAGTGGAAGATGTAATCATCACATGCTGCAGAGAGCTCATTCCCATCTAGACAGTAATGGCTGCATGGTGAGAATCGCCTTCTTTAATTTGTTCAGTGCATTTAACACAATCCAGCTGCTGCTACTGAGGGAGAAGTTCCAGGAAATGTCAGTAAACACCTCCACTTTCTCATGGATTACTGACTACCTGACAAACCGGCTGCAGTGTGTGAGATTGGACAGTGTTTTGTCTGATTTGTTATTCTGCAGTACAGGTGCTGTCTCAATTCCTGTTTACCTTGTACACATCAAACTTGTAGTACAACTCTGGGTCAAGCCACCTACAGAAATACTCTGGGAATGGTCTGGGAAAAATCATCTGCTTCTAAATGTGAGCAAGACCTGAGAGATGGTGATCAACTTCAGAAGGAAGAGAATAGCTACATGGCCTGTCTTGGGACCAGATATTGATGTGGGGAAGTACAAGTACTATCCACATCAACAACTGGCTGAACTGGAAGACTAACACAGAGGCTCTATTTTCTAAGGAAGGTGAGATCTTTCAATGTGTGCTACAACACGCTGGAGAACTGTTGTGGTGAGTGCAGTGTTTTTATGGTCTGCTGGGGGAATGGCATCGGAGCTGGTGATACCAAGAGACTGAATAAACTGATCAGGAAGGCTGGCTCTGTGAATGGCTGCAAACTGGATGCTTTTGAGGCTGTGGTGGAGAGAAAGTCATTGAACAAACCCTTATCCATCATGGAGACTCCTGAACACCCTCTGCACCACTTACTGGACAGGCAGTACAGTACCTTCTCTAACAGACTGATTCATCTCCGCTGCCACAAAGACAGATATAGGAAATCATTCATGCCACAAGCAATAACCTTTATAATACTTTTACTATTCAAAGGTGTAATGGAAAATATTCAATTTAATTAACAGTTTAATAACCTTGAAAGAACCTGATTTGATTTTAAACTTATTGTAACATCATAGTACCTTTGCTGTAGATCTGTTATTTGGTCCAGCTGAACTGATAACACTCAAATAACTGCTTAGTCAAATAAAAGCTCGTGGGAACACTACCTCTGCTGCCTGGTCAAACGTAGACTTTACTACTTTGTTCCAGATAGAGTAAGGTTTGATGCCCAATGCCACCGTGGCTAAAGATTATCATGTAAAACACACAATGCCTATAAAAAGTATTCACCCCCCTTGGAGGTTTCACCTTTTTATTGCCTTAATAAAAGAAATCATGGTTAATATAATTAGTTTTTTTAACAAGAATTTGCAAAAAACTTTCATGTCAAAATAAAAACATAGTTTGACAAACTAATGTCAATTAATTAAAAATATACAAGGTAAAATTGCATAAATACTACCCTCTTTAAAGAGACTGACCTAATTCAACAGCTAGTTAAGGTCAGCAGTGTCACAAGTAGTGAAATGGAGATCCCCTGAGTGCAGCTGATGTGTGTCAAGTGATTGTAGCATAAAAACCCCTGTGTCTAGTAGGTCCAGTCTTTGGTTCATCAGTATTCCTGCTACAATTGCAACATGAGAACAAAAGAACACTCCAAGCAACTCATAGAAAAGATCACTGAAAAGTATACGTCAGGAGATAGATACAAAAAGATTCCTAACTCACTGGACATCCCATGGAGTCCAGTCAAATCCATCATTAAGAAACAGAAGGAGTATGGCACTTGTCTAAAACTGCTAGCCAAACTGAGTTACCAGACAAGAAGAAGACTGGTAAGGGAGGCCACCAAGATGCCTACAGCCACTCTAAAAGAGTCAAGAAGTTTCAATGGCTCGGATGGGAGAGACTGTACATACAACAACTGTTGTCCAGTCTGTTACCCTTCACCAGTAGAAGCTGCATGGGAGAGGGGCAAAGAGAAAGCCACTGCTGAAAAAAGCTCATATGAAATCTTGCCTGGAATTTGCCCAAAAGGCATGTGGGAAACTCCAAGGTCAACTGGAAGAAGGTTCTTTGGTCTGATGAGACAAAAATTGAGCTTTGAGGCCATTGGACGAGATGTGATATTTGGCGAACACCAAACAACGCACATCACCACAAACGCACCATCTCCACCATGAAGCATGGCGCATTATGTGCCGGTGATGCTTCTCAGCAGCAGGCCCTGGAAGGCTTGTAAATGGAGAGGGGAACATGAATGCAGAAAAATATTGCCAAATCCTGGAGGATAATCTGACTCAGTCTGCAAAAGCACTATGGCGGGGGAGAAGACAACAAAGTTCAAAGACAACAAGGTAAAAGTTCAGGATTTGCCAAGTGAAAGCCCAGATCTTAATCCAATTGAGAACTGATGACTGGACTTGAAAAGAGCTGTTCACGCCCGATCCCTGAGTAACCTGACAGAGCTTCAGCTGTTTTGCAAGGAAGAATGGAGAAAAATTGCTGTGTCCAGATGTGCCAGCCTGAGCGAGACATATCCACACAGAGTCAATGCTGTGATTGCAGCCAAAGGTGCATCTACTAAGTACTGACCTGAAGGGGTAGAATATTTATGCAAACATTTTTTACCTTATATATTTTTAATTAGTTGACATTAGTTTGTAAAACTCTGTTTTCACTTTGACATGAAATAAGTGCTTTTATATTATTTTAAATAATATTGACTGTGATTTAATTTATTTAAACAATAAAAGAGTGAAACATCCAAGGGAGGGAGAATACTTTTTATAGGCACTGTAAAAAAAAACTGCAGATGGCACAAGAATTGTCTCTCTTGGGAATGAGTTCTCTCCCTACTAAGCTGACTAGTAATGCCTTGACTCTGTTTGCTGGCCTGATTGTTGGCCTGTACAATTTTGTGACTTATCTTCTTCTGTAATAAATGACTTAAACTTGGTTATGTCATGCTCAATGGTTTCTGAGATTTAAACCACAATATGCTGTAACTAAACAATTTCCAAACTTTGGTGTTCTTATCTTATCTTTATAATACATCTACATTAAACAACAGTTAAAAGTGCTATCACACCTATAAGTAAAAATACTTCTGACTGACCCAGTTTTCTTTGACGAATTCCAGGAATTTTAGAATGTATTTCAATCAAACTCCAAAAAGTTGGTAAAATCTTCAGGCACTCTCTGAACACCAGCTACAATGTAAACCGCAAATTGAATGTACACTGCAAGTGGTGTATAACTGCTCCTTCATTTCTTTAAAGCATTTTATTACTACTGTGTGAACACAGAGTTAACTGAGCATTAAGAGCGTTCTATGGATTCTACCCTGAGTGCACTGAAAAACTTTTTTAGAGCACATTTATCTATCACAATAGCAACCCTGTCTTGTAGTGAAGCAATTCTGCTGTTCTGCAAGTTTGGCTTTGTACACAGGTTCCAAAATGCAATATTGTGGTGAGCTCATTTCTTCATGAAATCAAGTTTTCTCAATTTCCTCCTACAGTTCTGTCCAAACCGCTCCCAAAATCTATCATCCATTACTATTAAAGGCCAAGAAACACAACTCAGGAGCAAAACAAATTCACGCACATTGCATTGAATTTTAAACAGTAGCAAAACTAGCCAGATGGTGTGCTATCCATAATGACTAAGCAATCCCCATTTAGCTTTAACAACAGCATTAATCTCATATTGTCCCCTGTAGTATAGTGGTTTACACATTCGCTTTACAAGTGAAAGGTCCCTGGTTCAATTCCAGGTGGGGACACAAGCCCCTCTCACCATGGAGGATTGCGTCTGGAAGGGCATCCGGTGTAAAACCTCTGCCAATGCAGATCAATCCACTGTGGCGACCCCCTGGAGTGAATACAAGGGAGCAGCCGAAGGTACATTTATCATTAATCTCATAGTACCTCTATTCATATCATTCACCCAAACCGAGGTTTCTACTACCAAACAGATTACCATAGCGAAAGCTTTCACTTACTCACAAGTATTTCCACTAAACTTACTAGGTAGTGATTTTTTTTCATGAGCTTTCCTCTACTGACACCTTTAGGACAGAATTTAAGAAATTATTTTATGTTTTACTTTTACAGTAACTATTACTGTTGTCCAACGTGTGCCTGCTTTGGTCCAAGCTGTAATAAAGAAGAATTGCTATCATATAATAACAAAGGAAAAAAAGAGGGAATAAAGAGCAAAGAGGGGAACTTACTACAATCAGAGCATCCATAACATCTTTACAAGTCTGCAGGCTGGTTGCACTCGTGACTTCCAAGAACAACTCTTTGGTTGTCTTTTTGATCTGTACAGTAAAGCACATGTAATCAGCTCATGAAAAAAACAAAAACAGATAGGAGACTACAACATCACAATGTTTCACAGAAAATATGCCGACATTTCTTGTTATTTCTTTAAACATTACATCCATTGGGTTCTGTAAACACTACAGCACTATTTCATGTAAACTACTAATTTAAGTTATATACCTTGGTTTTCTCACTGTTGGTGATTGGTGGGAATGAGATCACATGACCTTGTGCATCCACTAGACAGGGATAGAGCGGTTTTCCTTGCAGAAGTTGGAGGTATCTGAAAAAAAGGAAGTTGACTTAGTGACAGAGACAACAGTATAGGCAAGAGGTCTGCCCACAATTTAAATGGTTTGGTATTTATTTCTGACCCTCTCACCACATTCCTAAAGCCCTGGAAAGACCCCTGACTCTAGTAAATTGACTAGTACTTATATAGTGCTTTTCAACTCTTACTGACCGATCAAAGTGCTTTTTACACATACATTCATACAGCACTTTATACAATGCTTTTAAATGCTTTTTAACTATCACACACTCAATTTGGGGTCAGAATCTTTTTCAACACCACTTCAGCATGGGGCTTGCAGGAGCTGTGGGTCAAAATAATGACCTTCAGATTATTCAACAACCTGCTATACTCCCCAAGTACAGTGTTCAAACTTTATTTTATAAATGAGGTTGTAAGTTGAAAAATGCTAAGATACAAGTCTGACTGGATGGTCGGCTCGCATATACACTCACTCAAGAATCTTATTTGCAGGTCTGATTTAGTGTGTGGAACACTGAGCTTATCAAATAGTTATTTTGTCTGCCTGACTAGTCTCTACAACCAGAAGACAGTCATGCAGCAGTTTACTTTTGAAGCACACTTTGACACATGAATCTTAGAGTCTGTCATGCCAATTGTCACGTTAAAGCTTTAACACCTATCTCATCTCATCTTGTTTGAAGACAAACCTCTTAGATCAAATCTGTGTTCTGACATACTTCTACTGCCCTCATGTGTTCAAACACCAAACAAGTTACCTGCATCTTGCACACCTCTAATAAAGTAAAAGCTTTCTTTGAAGCTTTCATATAAATCGTCTTCTGTGTCTTTAACTCTTATGAGGCTGAGTAACAGAGACATCTTCCACAGTGTTAACATAGCTTGTGCTCTACAGGAGGATCAAATGTGGTACTAACTTGTGGAGGCCTGAGACATTCTGCCTCTTCTTCTGCTTCCTGAGCTCATCAGCCTCTAGATGAAGTTGTCTAATGAGCTCAACGGCTGTCATCTCCTTCCGACCCAATGCCACAATCTAACATTGGTTGGATATATGAAATCAAGATGTTTTTTTAGAGAGCTGCAACGCAAGCAGCAAGTTTAACAAACGTGACTTATCTGTAACCTTACCTTCAGCTGGGTAGGTGGTTTGACATCATACGTCAAGGGACCTTTGAGTTGCTGCACATCATGCGTTGCAATGGTTGCTATGGTCCTCTTACCACACATATCATCATGAAGCTTTGTCTGAAAAAAACAAACAGAAATGCTTTTTTTTATCTCCATATTGTATACTTGCTTATGTCATAAGTGGCAAACCATTATCATTGTTGTGAGGGTTTGGATCTCACCTGAGCCATCAGAAACCGTTTGAGAGAATTCCCAGGCTTTAGGTTCATGCCTCTGACTATGCAGCATACCAAGTATGGTCGTACATCTTTCACCTCCACGCTCACTTTGACCGTGAGTGCCGTGGGAGCATCTGAAACATGGAGAACCCTCACCACCATCTTGTTCAGTTCTTCCACCTCATCCTGTTCATCTGCAATCTTCTCCTTCTTCTTTCTCTGTTGTTGCCTTTTTTTCTTGTCTGTGCTGCGTCCTCCATCAGCATCACCTCCATCTTCTCCCTGTTTGCTTCTTCCTTTTCCTCTGAGGTAGTCCAGGATAGATTTGGTCTGGCACCCGTTGACCATCTTCTCCAGACGCTTGTCAGTCAGCTTGTTGCCTTTGAAGTTGATCTCCTTTAGCTTGGGGCAGTCACTCAGACTGGAGGGAATCTCAATCAGCTTATTGTTGGAGAGATCCAGGACCTGCAAAGACAGGTATAAGGAAGCTAAAACCAACTGGAGGAGTTAAGCATGACAGTGTGGAAAATTGCATGAGGTAGCCCTAAAGCACAAGTGTAATACAGGTAAAACAGCAACATATTAAGAGATCATACTGTACACTTGGGTGGAGGTTAATCCTGAATCATGTTTAAAACTGTGACAATTTCACATAGAATTTGACATCAGCAAGTACAGATACACTGAATGCCCACTGAGGTGAATTAAGGCAGCTCTGCGCATGTTCAGTGGTAGAATACAACATATCTGTGAATGAAGTTCAGCCACCTTCAGAGCAGCGAGCTTGTGAATCTCTCCACTCAGCTCCCCGATTGAGTTGTCAGAAGCCACCACACTGCTGAGCAGGTCCAGTCTCTCGGAGTAGAAATCAGAAGGAAAGCCGGTGATGCAGTTCTTGGAGATGTTGATGGAGGAGAGCTTGGTGCACTGAGAGAGTCCCTCCGGCAGGACCTCCAGGCCGTTACAGCTCACATTGAGGGTGTTCAGCTCCCTTAACTGAGCGACTCCCTCTGGTAAAGCCTTGAGGTTGTTGACTGAAAGGTCCAGGACCTTGAGAGACCTGAGGTTACCGATGACATCAGGGATGGAGGTGAGCTTGTTTCTGCACAGGATGAGGCTCTGGAGGTTTGTCAGATGCTGGATGTTCTCGTGGATCTCTGTCAGACTCGGACACTGACTAACTTCGAGATAATTGAGCAGCGTCAGGGAATAGATAGAGGAGGCGAGTCCCCCGTTAGAGGAGATCCTCTTGTCAACTGCAGGTCCTTGTAAAACCAGTTCACGCCTCTTCTCTGCGGCCACTTTCTCAATTTCTGGCCAAGTCTCCATGTCTTCCATGCTGCTAGGCTAGTGGTAAAGCCAACGACTTCCGGGTAAAATTTTCAAGCTAAGTGAAAATTTTCATACATGTATGTGTGTATGTGTAGAGAATAATACAGTATCAACATTTAACTCCAAGTAATTATAAAAAGAATGCGGGTTTCAGTCTAACTGACTGACAGTTGAATTATTTTGGTCATATGATGTTAAATGGAAACAAAAACTATCTCCACATTTAAAATGTAATATATTTTAGTAGAAGGTGTGAACACGTTTAGGCCGGATAGTCTTGATATTTGGTTGTAACTCTGTTATTGTTCTGTTTTAATAGCATTGATTGGGTAATTAACAAAAACGTCTGAAGCGAACGCTTTATCGTGCCTTTATTTTGAAGGTCAAATTGTACTTCCTGTAGTGTCCGCTGTTCTAGGATCGCCGGTTCGCTGAAGGACCAGGAAGTTCTAAAAAGGCATTACAAAAACTTCGAGAACGTTGAATGAAACTCCTACCGTCTCAAACTACACACAAAAAGACATATGCAAGACACTGATATTAAAAACTGCTAATAATAATTAACTTACCACAATCCATTGCGATTTAGCCACCCGGTTACGACTGCGCATGTCCGCTATGGTTGTTGTCAGCGGTGGCTAAGGAGATGAGATGGGGTTACGAGCTGTCAACATAACGGTGATGTTTGTGGTAAGATAGCTTTCAAATACACACGAGAACACGTCTGTTTACGCCTCGCTGTACGCTAATAAACAAAGGACAATAATGGAACTTTTAGCGGATTAAAACGCATTTAGAAAACAGACAGTAAAACTACGTTGGTTAGCTCTGTTGGCTGATATTTAACGGGGAGCGTGTACCCCCACCCCACTGGGACTCGCTCCACTCAGCAATAAAGGGGTTCTCTGTTCTACTTAAAACGTGTATATGCTATTTTCAGGGCAGTTCATATTCCTCAAGGAGAGCCACATGCTAGTCCCAGTATATCAGGCTTTTAACAATTTCTTAGTGCAAGTTAGTCTCATCTTAGAACGTGAAAGTAACCCCCTCAGCAAATCTTTAAGCCTCTTGTGTTGGAACACTTACAGCCACTGCTATATATAATCTCAGTAGAGATCAGTGCATTTAAAATCCAGCCAACGCTTGTTTCCCTTGATTTTTGTTTGCTGTTTTGTGACTACAGTCAGAGGCCGCTTCATTAAGTACACCTTACTAGTGCCTTTGTTTTCAGAACTGACGTAATGGTTTGTGGCATAGAGTCAACAAGGTGCTGGTAACATTCCTCAGAGATTTCGGTCCATATTGACATGATAGCGTCACACAGTTCCTGCAGGGTTTTTTTTTTTTTTTGGTTGCACATCTACCGTTCCACAGCATCCCATAAGGTGCTCTGTTGGATCTGATGGCTGTGGAGGCCCTTTGAGTAAAGTGAACTCTGAGATGATTTGAGCTTCATAAGGTGGTATGTTTTCCTGCTGGAAGCAGCCATCAAAAGATATTGCACACTGAGGTCATACAGAGACAGACATGGTCAGGGACAATATTTGGGTAGGCTGTGGGATTTGAACAATGCTCAGTTGGTACTAAGAGGCCCAAAGTGTGACAAAAGATTATCCCAACACATTACACCACTAATACCAGCCTGAGCCATTAATACAGTGCAGGATGGATCCATGCTTTTATATTGTTTATGCCAAATTCTGATCCTGCTGTCCAAATGTTGCAGCAAAAAGCAAGATTCAACAGACCTGCAATGTTTTTCAAATTATCTGCTGCCCTATTTTGGTGAGCCTGTGTAAGTGGCACACTGTGTGGTCTTTTTTTGCTGCTGTAGTCCATCTGTATCAAGTCTGGACTTGTGCACTCAGATATGCTGTTCTGCATTCCTTGGTTGAGATGAGGGATTATTTGAGTTACTATTGCCATCCTGTGTGCTCAGAGCAGTCTGGCCATTCTCATATGACCTCAACAATGTATTTTTGCCCAGAGAACTGCTGCTCACTTGATATTTTTTCTTTTTTAGACCATTTTATGTAATCCTGGAGATGGTTTTGTGAGAAAGTGATGGTAGCAGTTTCTGAATTACTGAGACCAGCCTGTCTGTCACCAACAACCATGCTGCCTTCAGAGTCACTTAAATCACCCTTTTCCCCATTCTGATGCTCAGTTTGATTAGCTGATTAGGTATTTGCATGAATGAGCAGTTGAACAGGCATACCTAGTAAAGTGGGTGGTGAGTGTAGTTATTTAAGCATTAATAACAAATTACGAGAAATTTGTTTTATTGATTCATATTGAAAAATATACTCTTTCACTGGACACAAACCCCTCTCACCATGGAGGGTTGCATCAGGAAGAGCATCCGGCGTAAAACCTCTGCCAAATTACCAATGCGGATTAATCCGCTGTGACGACCTCTTGGTGGAGAATACAAGTGAGCAGCCGAAAGGTACATTCATGTGAAATTTTTTTTTAAAAAAAAGAACAGATGTTGAGCACAAGCACCCATATGAGAAACCTGCCTAAAATGGAATCTAACTTTTGTAAATTTAAATGATGAATGTTTAAAAAATGAAACAATGTTCAGGTAACCCATGTAAGCTAAAATCTCAGAATTCAAACTGCTCCAAATACCATGCTTTTAGACAGTTTTTATGCTCTTGGCTCTTTTTGATCTTAGAACAAAATGGTCATCTCAGGCACAGAGCTCTGTCTGTGAGCACAGATTCACCACCCACCTACTCTTCAAACCTTCTTTTTGAGATAGGTTGCAAGTCAGAAGAAAGATTGCTTAAAGGGAAAGGAGCTATAATTAACTGAGGTTTTCAAGTGTGACAGTTGTCCTGTTTGACAACTGTTAGAATTCATATTATGGCAAGAACCAATCAGCTAAGTAAAGAGAAACAACAGTCCATCATTACTTTAAGAAATGAAGGTCAGTCAGTCCAGAAAATTGCAAAAACTTTGAATGTGTCCCCAAGTGCAGTTGCAAAAACCATCAAGCGCTACGACAAAACTGGCTCAAATGAGGACCACCCCAGGAAAGGAAGACCAAGGGTCACCTCTGCTGCTGAAGATAAGTTCATCTGAGTCACCAGCCTCAGAAGTCGCAAGTTAACAGTGTCTCAGATCAGAGCCCAGTTAAATGCCACACAGGGTTCTAGTAGCAGACACATCTGTACATCAACTATTCAGAGGAGACTGCACGAATCAGGCCTTTATGGTCAAATAGCTGCTAAAAAGCCACTACTGAGGAAAAGCAACAAGCAGAAGA